>BPLR01000069.1:0-97666 GCA_021605095.1 Caerostris extrusa | reverse complement strand
AAAATTTATTAACATTTTAAATGTTTTTATCAGTACATATTAACTTATTATATATTTATGCATATACTTCATCAAATTTGATTAAATACTATTGTCATAAAGGATAAGATTTCACAAAATTAAAAGAAAAACTTATTTTTATTCGGTATGAGAATTTTCTTTAACTATTGCAATTAAAATGGTAAAATGAAGAACTTTAGAGCGACAGCTTCACCATGTATAGCTCGGCGACAGTGACTTCCATTTCGTTCTGTCTCGATGCCCTTAAGAAGACTTCCAGGAAGTCTGAAAAATCTTCTCCTAGCAGGGGGCATTGTTAACACTGTGGAATGATGATATCATCAAATTAGATAATGAAAAACACTAACAGTTTTTATCCAGCCCTTAATGAAATATTAATGCAATGCTTCGATTATTTTCGGTATAGTCATTCAATAGTGGAGTAGATGTTTAACAATTGCATATAATTTTCAGTGCGATGAATTGTATTTCAGTATTTTTATATTGATATAAATCTCTCCGTTGTATTAATTAAATATTTCTATAAAATAGTTCTGAGTTGTAAATCATAATAAATATATCGGAAACAGTCTGAATTTCTTTCTATACTTTTGGTTTTTTAAAAAAATGGATAGTTCGCTTTGAAAATCTTTTTGTCTATAAATTTTTTTTAAAAATTATTTAATTAATTGTATTGTTAAAATTACTATATTAAGGAACACGTCCTTTTCCTTTATAATTACAATGTTTTTACTTTTGTCATCTTCATTAATTTGACAGACAGCAACATCCAGACCAAGTTCAAGAACCTGGAAGGAGAGGAAAGAGGGAAAGTAAGCAGCTCCTGTTGTGATGGAGCACTGTAGTTTTCTTAATAACTATCTTTTATTGTATACGCCATATGCTAGTTTGTAGTTATCACACGTTATGCAGTTATTTAAAACATTTAAATTTATTAACGTAAAGTTGTTGCTAAATTCTTCAGTATTCCACTCATCCGAAGATATAGTTACTAATTCGAACCTCCCCGATCTTTTAAGATGATAAAATGGCATCATTTTGGGTAATATGTTTTACTAACGGGAAGTTTTTGAGATTTCTTCTTGAAATTTGATAAAATATTCCACTAAGGCATACTTTCACAACTTTTCTTATGGCATACTTTCAACTCTTCCACTCCTTGATGTTCTACAAATATATTGCATCAGTAGTGAAAGTAAAAGAACTCAGGGTCAAGTTACCAAAATTGGCAAGATAATCCTTAATATTACATACTTATTTTTTTTTTTTAAAGAGAATATAAAATTTTCATTAAATACCAATGGCGTAACAATAGGGTGGCAAGACGGGCAAATTGCCCTGTCCCGAGTCTTATGAGTACAGGAAAGGTCTGACATATATTATTACAAAATAAAGTAAAATTTAATAATTCTGTATTTAATAAATTTAAGTTAATAAAGTGATACATTTAAAAAAATGTGCATCAAGATTTTAAACGTATTCATTTGTAGGAAACATATATATCGCATCTGGCAGTTATAGTAATAGAAACAATTGGGCGTTCTCGATTCTAGGGACTTTCCCGATTTCTGGTTTGTGAATAGATACTTAGAAAATAAAAAGTGGGAATTCCCGCTGATGAGTCAGAGACTTCCAGAAAACGGGAAGTCCTCGTTTCGCGGATTCTCGATGCGTCATTATTACCTTACTTTTTGTTTCATCGGATCCGCGATCAATCGTACAGTTAATTAGTTGTGGAAATTAGATAATAACATGTCTAGCAATAGAAAATATCTTAGTGAGACTGAAGAACAAAAAGACAGATGGAGTTTGAAGAAAAAATAAGAATTTACCTAAAATAAGTACCAACAACACTGAACTTGCAGTCAACAACACTGAACACTTTACCAACAACACTGAACTAGAGCCACCACAGCCCTATACTAGTGATATACATAAGCAAAATGACCTATAATAAAATTTTCTTTAAAGACTTGTACTTTTGATTTTAATAAATAGCCTAATTTTTATTTATTATCATGTGTGAACATGATGTTGTCCTGGTGAGGGGTCCGTGACGTTATCCGAAAATGAAGGTCAAGTAAATAAAACTCCATTGCAAATTTTGACGGAAAAGGTAATTTGGACCCCTTAACTCTTGAAATTATTCAGGAATAACGTTAGTCTTAAGGAATTTTCTGGAGAATTTGGCTTTTGTTTGAAGTGTTTTGTAGTACGGTTTTGAATCACTTTTCATGTTTTGGGTTGGGATTTTAAACATTTGTATATCCAATGGCTATAAGTACTCGTAGTGCGTTGATCAATTGCTTCTTCTTGAAGTTTCATACTTATCACTTTTGGTATTTTTGCATACCTATTGAAGCAGTATAGTGCTACTTGTTGTATTTGGAATACTTCATTCTTCATTTAAGTCTAGAATTTTCAAACTTTGATATATTCTTTTAGCTATTGAATGTTACAGTGTTTGTTGTAGAATTTGGAATACTTCATTCTTCATTTACGACTAGATATTCTAAACTTTGATATATTCTTTTGGCTATTGAATGTGATAAGTTTCTTGTAGAATTTCGAATACTTTATTCTGCATTTACGACTACATTTACTTTATTTTTGTATATTCTTTTTAGAGATTCTTGAACAATTCATTCTTCATGAATTTGTCGATCTATTTAACGTTGCTATATTCATGTGGATATTGAATTCGGCCATTCTTGTAGTATTCCAATCAATTGCTTCATATATATATGCCTTGTATTATTAAACATTGGTATATTCCTGAATTTATTCATCCGTTCTCGAATGTTCACACAAGATAAGTTGAAATTTGTCGAGCAGATTTCAGCATTTTTATTTATTTATTTTTTGATTTATGACCAAAATTATCTATTTACTATCCCTAAAATGATGGTTGTAAATGGAATTAGTTGAAAAGCATTCTTTTTGTCAAAAGATAGATATCCAAATATTTACTTAAAACGAACGGGATGCAAAAAATTGCAAGTTCCAAGCAGCGTGAAACAAGCGCTGGAAATCCTCAAGTTTCCTGTCTTCTAAACGATTCATAATTGCTGCTTTCCTGAATCATCTCCATTACCATAAATAATCCATAACAAAAAACAATGGGATGCCGGTTACGGTTTTACATCGGAGGTTTTTTCGGAATATTTGCCTGCTGCAGAATTCTCGCCATTTTGTTCCACCTAGTAAGCGAATTAATATTCGTTTTTATTTCAAAAAAAGTTTTTGCGAACCCTTCTTTCCTAGAATTGCTGGCTTATTTACTCAAGGAATATTTGCTTACAAACGAGGGACATTGAAACCAACTCTTTTAAAAGTTCGTTCGCAGTTCGCTTTGTTTTAGGTGAAAAAGAATTTATTCGAAATTTGGCATTGGTAAAGCGCGCGGAGTTGGAATTCTTTGCATTGCTGTTTTTAGCCTGATGGTGTGGTTTTTGTTGTGTGAACAATTCGATTCCATCATATTGTTGAAGTTAAAATAGCCATGGCGCATTTTTGGCATTCTGATGTTCTCCTATTACCTCTCAAAAGTTTGTTTTTTTTGCACCAGATAAACATCAGTTGTACAACAGGATGTTGTTGATAGACTGGCTGTGAAGTCTGTGAAGTATGTGAAGTTTAAGTATGTCTTAGGATTTTATAATTTTTTTACTTTGCTTTAATACTATAAATATTTATTTTCAACTTATTAATCTATCCATTTGTCTTTTAAATAATTTCTATTTCTTGTAATTAAATTTTAACTATAATGCAATTTTTAAACATACTTTTGAATGTGAATTTACATATGTCTTTTTTTTTAAAAAAATTCATCGCTTTTAAAATATTATATTTATTGTTGTATGATATATACATATATATATATATTATGTAATTATATATATAATTTATATTTCACGTTATTTTAGTGTTGTACAATAAATGTTTTTAGCTAAACTTATTTTATAATCGCCATCCTACAAAAATTTCACGCTTATCATTTGCAATGGGATGCCGGTTACGGTTTTACATCGGAGGTTTTTTCGGAATATTTGCTGCTACAGAATTCTCGCCATTTGTTCCACCTAGTAGGCGAATTAATATTAATTTTTATTTTCCAAAACAAGTTTTGCGAACCCTTCTTTCCGGGAATTGCCGGCTTATTTACTCAAGGAATATTTTCTTACAAACGCGGGACATTGAAACCAACTCTCTCTTTTAAAAGTAAAAAAGAATTTATTCGAAATTTGGCGTCGGTAAAGCTCGCGAAGTCGGAATTCTGTGCATTGCAGTTTTTAGCCTGTTGGTGTGGTTTTTGCTGTGTGAACAATTCGATTCCATCATATTGTGAGGTTAGAATATCTATGGCGCATTTTTGGCATTCTGTTGTTATCTTATTACCTCTCAAAAGTTTCAGTTTTTTGCACCAGATAGACACCAGTTGTACAACAGGATGTTGTTGATTGACTGGCTGTGATGTTTAAGTATGCCATTATAATTTTTTATCATTTAATCATTTTATCCACAATTTATCATTTTTTTACGTTGCTTTAATACTATAAATATTTATTTTCAACTTATTAATCTACCTATTTGTCGTTTAAATAATTTCTATTTCTTGTAATTTACAATTTTGACTGAATTTTACATTTACAATTTTAAACATATTTTTGCATGTGAATTTACATACATCTTTTTTTTTTAAAAATGCAACGCTTTTTAAAGTATTATAATTATTATTATACGTTATATGTATGTATGTATGTATGTTATATATATATATATATAATTATGTATATATGTATGTATGTTTATATATATATTTCACGTTATTTTAGTGTTGTACAATAAATGTTTTTTACTAAGCTTATTTTATAATCGGCGTCCTATAAAAAACTTCACGTTTATCAACTGCCATAGATGATTTTAGTGGTTCGGAATCCACTTTACATCGTAGGTCCCGGTCTAATATGACCGTAGAGCGTTGGGCGTATGGCTGACAACCCTACCCCTTAAAAAAAAACACCCCATCATTCAGAACCTGACAGTTGGCAAAGGTCTTGGCCCATCATGAGGCAGTTGCGCCAATGACGGAAAAAAAAAAGATATATAAAACTATAAACAATATAGTGACAGTTTTGTATATGGCCTAGGTTCGAAACCCCAATAATCGAAATCAACCGTGCAATAATTATACTTTGCTAGAATAAAGTAAATAGCATGATGGCCGAGTGACTAGCGTTCTAACGCTCATGTGCCATAGCTTTCGGGTTCGAGTCTCGGCGGTGCCATGAATGTTTCTAGTGATTCGGAAACCACTTTAAATCGTTGGCCCCGGTCTAATACGATCGGGAAACGTTGTGGGGTAGTGTTATTCGCTTCCGTAGCATGCATTCAACTACGTGTGCCCACTGGGTAGTGTTAAATGAGTAATAGCGGTGCAGCCCTTGCTTATGGCATAACGATTTATTGCCAGCTGCATTAGAACAACAACAAAATTATCTGTTAATTTTACATAGCTAAGAAACACGAGCTCCTAATAAATTAAAATAAAATATTTGACTAAGTTCAAATTCGAAAATATTCATAATGTTTCTCCCTGCACTAAAGTTAAAAATCGATTAATGTAAAATTTATCCAGCCTGTTTGTGATATTTATTACAGGATTTCTTTATCAATATTGATGGAGGATTACCATAAACATTAATACTTTCTTCTCTTTGCTGATTTTCTCTTTTATTCTTATTTTTTCCTATTAACTATAGTTCGATCACAGATTATATCAATAGGTAAGCATCCATTTTTAAAGCCGAAACGGGCGTAACGATTTCTTGATAGGGATGCTTGTCAGATATATAGTACGTAGCTGAAAGCAGCTTTGAAATTTTTTTTTCATCTAATATTTTTAGTTATCCTTAGCTACTATTTAGTTTAAAATTTTGATTAATTAAAATTAAAATTGTTATTATTGTTATTAAAAATAAAAAATAAAAAATTACAAAATTACTTTCCGCAAAATTACCCCCCTCCAAAATTACTTTTCTCCCTATTATGCTGTTTCATTTGAATCCGTCCGACTTGCCCATTTTTTTACACATTCGGTGGTCGAACAATAATTTTTTACCAATTTTGAATGTAAGCAAAACTGTCATCTGTAGTTTTTCAGATGCATTACATATTTGCTTATTTTACATTCCTGAAACAGTAGTTGTGATTTTTTTATATTAAAATTTCTTTGCTACAAAATAATATGTATGAATATCCTTTTGATTTGATGAATACGGGCAATTTAATGATGACCCCATGCATCAGGTATCAAATTTAAATAGAATAAAATAATAAGGAAGAAGATTGAAGCGAATTAAAGCATAATGTTTAATGTCAGTGGTTCACAAACTGTGAGGCGCAACACCCAGGTATTTAAAAAAATAAATTAAAAAAAAATTACGATTAAATCAGTTCGATCTGTTCAATATTTTACTATTATAAAGAAACCCCTTTTTTTTTACATTTTAAGAAAATGTCTACATAGTTTGGACCTTACTTAATTTTTACCAAGTTATCTAGGTTTTAAAAGTAATGATGAAACCATATTAGTTTTTCTTAAAATCTAGAAATGAAGTTAATAAATAAAAAAATTAGTTAGCAGAATTAGTAATAATAAATTAATTAGTTAGCAGAATTAGTAATAATAAATTAATTAGTTAGCAGAATTAGTAATAATAAATTAATTAGTTAGTAGTTAATTTAATAGTAGTAGTAGTAGTAGTAAATTTGTTAGTAAAAATTAGTTAACAAGTAGTTAGCTAACCACTTTAGTTGTTAGTATCCACTCAAATCACTTTTAGAGATCACTTTCAGAACTTTTAAAACAGAAGATAAAGTAAAAAGCAAATTTATTCAGAAATTTTAAAAAATCTAATTATAAAATTAATAAATAACACAATTCGATTAATGAATAACTAAATTCAATATTAATAAAAATATAATTTTTATATTGCAAAATTTCAAGCGTTTGTGTTGTAGAATTATACCAGTATTATTTAAGCACAAATTAGGTATACTAAATGTGTTATTTCTAATTTGTATTATTTAACATTTAATTTATTCCTAATTTTATTTATTTCAGTCAAAATGTTAAATAAATAAAAGCAAGTTGATAGCTGTTAATTATTAAATAATTTAAAAATTTTTAAAAAAAAAACCACCTTCAATAAAAATATAATATTTTCCCCAATTTGATACAGAGTTGCACTGTGCATTGTGCCCAAAAAGTAAGATCAATTATTTTTTTCTAAAACTCTTTATTTATTCTTCCAAATTTATTTCATTGCCTTCAAAGTAATCCCCACGGCCAACTTTTTCCAATCCTCAATGCTAAAAAGTTATCTGCATAGATAGCCTTCAAGCGCGCCCCGATTCACGTTGAATCACTTCAGTCGACTCAAAATGGTGCCCCCGGAGTGGTCTTTTGAGTTTAGGGAATAGCCAGAAGTCGCACGTTGTGAATACGGTGATTGTGAAATGATATGGGTCTCATTTTTGGCGAAAAAGTGACAAAAAATCAATGCAGTGTGAGCTGCCGCATTCAGTACTTTCGGTACCAATCGAGATTTGACGTTTGAGGCCCAAAATGAAATTGACCGATCTTTTTGAAATTCCAATATCATTAGCAAGATCTCTAATTGTAAGTCGACGGTTTGCAAGCACCGAATCTATAATTTTTGGACGTGAGCCTCGTTGGTTGAGGTTGAGGGTCAACCAGAGGGCTCTTCGTCTTCAACGCGATCTCTGCCTTCTTTGAACTGTTTTTACACTTCTAACCATTTCTTTCCGATATAGAAATGCTCATTAAATGCCTTCTGCAACATTCTATACGTTTCCGCAAACAAAATTTAATTCAAGTTCTTTGCTCAATCAATTCAGACATTTCAAAAATCGACGCAATCAGTTTTAGCGTCTCAGAAAGCCAGGCTAACTCAAACACTAATGAATATTTTGACGGCAAATTTCACACAGATGTCAAGGACAGTGCCAGCAAACTAGAAAAGAAAAAAAAAAATTGAAATTCCTCAAGCCCCAGGAATTGAAAATTGATTTACTTTTGGACAGTAGTAAATATAATATTTTCCCCAAATTGATATAGAGTCAAATTAAGGGGAAAATTCTTTTGTGGGAGGGGAAAAGGAACGGGAAAGGGAACCTCATTAACATCCTATTGTAAATTTTTTTTTTTTCGTTCCCTGTAATTTCCCTTTCTGGCTACAAGTGAAGAAACAATTACAAGTAATAGAGAAAAAGTGACATCCGCTTCTGGCGCATTACTTCCTGTATCGTCCTTTTGGGAAAACGGCGCTGCATCATTGGGTGACGGGAAGTGTATCCTGTGTCTTGATTCGCCGCGTCCCGTCTATCTGTCCACTTTTAGCACTATGAGAAAAGAGAAACTCCCTTTTACTGTACTCTCTTTAAAAACTGTCGCTTTTGAGTTGTGTGACTCGAATCATTTCAATAAATTGAATCGTTCGAATAAAAATTCAACCGTTCAGAAAATTAGTATATATTCGTTCATTTCATATCATACTGCTAACTAAACGGGAGTAAATATTTAGTGTTTCTAGTGAATGGAATGATTTCAATAATTTGAATCGTTCGAATAAAAATTCAACCGTTCAGAAAATTTGTATATATTCATTTGAACTCATTTCATATCATACTGCTAATTTGAATCGTTTCGAATAGAAATTCAAAAAGATTCATAATCGTTCAGAAAATTAGATATATTTTCGGTTTATTTCTTCATAGTGATTCGTGAGTAATTATTTCAAAAAAATTTGAATCGTTCGAATAAAAATTCAACCGTTCAGAAAATTTGTATACATTTGATCATTTCATATCATACTGCTAATTAACGGCAGTAAATTTTTGATGTTTCCAGTGATTCGAATTATTTCAATAATTTGAATCGTTCGAATAGAAATTCAAAAGATTCATAATCGTTCAGAAAATTTGTATATTTTCGGTTTATTTCATATCATACTGCCAACTAAACGTGAGTAGCTTGCGTTTTCAGTGATTCGAATTATTTCAATAATTTGAATCGTTCTAATAAAAATTCAGAAAATATCGTATTTATTTAGAAAATTTGTATATATTCGTTCATTTCATATCATATTGCTACGTAAACGGAAGTAACTATCTAGTGTTTCCAGTGACTCGAATAATTTATATAGAAATAATTCAAATAAAAAATTGAAAAATTTGAAAAATTTGAATAAAAATTCAAAAGAATCGTAACCGTTCAAACATTGATATAGATTCTTTTATTTCATATCATGCTGGTAACTAAACGTGAGTAGTTAGCTAGTATTTCCAGTGACTCGAATTATTTTAATAATTTGAATCATTCCAATAAAAATTCAGAAAGAATCGTAATCGTTCAAAAATTGGTATACTATATTCTTTTATTACATATTATACTGGTAAATAAATGTGAGTAACTAGCTAGTGTTTCTAAAGACTCAAATTATTTTTAAATTTAAATCGTTCGAATAAAAATTCAGAAAGAATCGTGACAGTTAAAAAAAATTGGTATATATTCAGTCATTTCATGTCATACTGCTAACTAAACGTGAGTAGTTAGCTAGTGTTTCAGTGACTCGAATTATTTTAATAATTTGAATAGTTTGAATAAAAATTCAGAAAGAATTATAATCGTTCAAAAATTGGTATATATTCGTTTATTACATTATACTGGTAAATAAATGTGAGTAACAGCTACTGGTACCAATTTGAATAGTAATAAAAATTCAGAAAGAATTAACCAATGCTTCCAGATTTTTTTTCAATAAATTACTAGTACGAATATTTTTAAAATTAGTGATTTGTATACTATTTCCTCGATGAATTGATTCGAATTAATACAAATTACAAAAAAAAAAAAAAAAAAAAAAAAACCCCCGACTATCTCTACAATTGTCAAAGAATAAACATTATAATAGTTCTGAGAAAATGATTATTTTGGCTTAAAATATATGGCTTTTTTGGCCGTCGGTTTGAAATTTTTGCGTTTTACGCAATTCTAAATGATTAAAAAAAATGTGAACGCTTATATGCTTAAAAATCATACCAAATTTTAATATTGAAATTATCGTTCGAATTATTTTAATGATTTGCATTCGAATAAATATTTTTAAAAAATCGTACGAAAGAAGATTGTATATACTCGTTTATTTTGTGTCATACTATATGTGTATTAACTAAACAGTGATAATTATCAAAGTTAGTATTTCCGGATTTATCAAATAAATTAGTAGTACGTATCTTATTAAAACTAGTGAATCTTAATGCATTTCCTAATGAATTGATTCGTATCATTTGAATGAATCATAAGAAACTGACACTTTTCAAATGTCAAGGAATAAACTTAAAAACTTTTGATGAAATGATTATTTTGATTTAGTAAATATGGCTTTTTGGCCATATTTTCGAAAATTTGTGTTTTATGTAATTTTAGATAGCTAGAAATATGAACGTTTATATACATCTATTGCACTAAACAATTTTAATTCTACTCTCCAAAAATTGTAAAAAAAACTATGACTATATTTGATATTTAATCCAGGAGTGTTTAGATTACTAATATTTGAAAAATATGCTGATCATAGTATCTGAGAATTGTAAAATGTTATGTTTTTATCCTCATGTAAAATAAGGTCAGATTTTCTTTATAAAATTCGAAATTTTCTAAAACAGACGTTCCTCTAATTTTTAATTTATATTGTGTAAATTTAATATAATGAGGCCTGATGGCCGAGTGACTAGCGCTCTGTACTATAAACTGTCGGTTCGAGTCGTGGCGGTGCCATGGTTGTTTGTATAGTGACTCGAAATCTCCTTTAAACAGAAGGTCCCTGTTTAGTATAACTGTTGAGCGTAGTGCTGATAACCGTACCTCGCAAATAGAAAATATCACCTTTTGAATTCTGCCAGTACGCCGAAGGCCTTGGCCAACCAAGGGGTTGTCACGCCATAGTTAATACTAATATAACTTAATATAATATTACATAAATAATAGGACGACGTAAATCCTTTATTTTAATGAAACAATTAGCAAAAGGATAAACTAATAATATATGCATATTTTTTTCTACTACTGGCATTCACTAACTAACAAACTGCCCAGCATTACAGTCCATATTGGACCATGGTCGTATGTCTACTGGTAATTTCGGAATTTTTTTTTTTTTTTTTTTACGTGGTAAGGTTGTCAGCCCTACGTTCTACCTATGAGTAGACAGAAACATCTAGACCAAGTCCAAGAACCCATGTGGTCTCATGGAAGAGGCCTCTTCTATTGTGATGAAACACCAGTAGGTGAATGCCTGACTTGACTCTGTGACGCTGTGATTTTACGGCGTAGGCTTGTCAGACTTACATCCAGTAGTTATATTAGACCGGGATCTTCGGCTTAAAGTGGATTTTGAGCCACTACAAACATACATACCATCGTCGGGACTCGAACTCGAAACCTATATCACTAGAGCGCTAGAGCTCTAGTCACTTAGCCATCTATCCTCGTTAGCATTCACAACAAGAAAGGTTCTTTTTAGGAATAAAATCATAATTCTATTACTTGTCTAATGACTTAAGGATCAATGGCTTGCCATTTGTTTAATAATTCTATTACTAATTACTATTATCATATCAAAGTACTGATAAGAATGACAAATTTTCTAGTTATGAAGCAACTTTTATAAAACTTTTTATTTCTATATATTAGTGAATACGTATATAACTAATGATATTGTAAATTATCGTATACATTTGCCTTTTCAAATGATAAATGGAGATTTCTATGGTTTTTATTTTTAGTGAGCATTAATTTATGTGAAAGTTAGTAAGGCTATTGAATACCAAAGAGTCAGTGCAACCTTGGTACAGATACCTTTGTACACATATGTAGTATATCATGCACATAAAAAAATGAAAAAATCATACACATATATGTAGTATATCAATTACTCTATAGAGTTAATTAAATTTTTGTGTTATTGAGGATTTGATTCTATATGGAGTGGCCATTCTAAATTTGTTGCCCGGTTGTTGGGCTCGAGGTGGAAATGACGGATACGAACTCCTTCGGATATCATCCCCCGGGGATGTTCGTTCAAAATTACGATGACAAAATTGTGGATGTAGTATAAAAGTTCCGTGCGGTGAACCTGGTAACATGAATGTGTTACAACTCTGTATATTCTAATGGGGAACGATTTCAGTCGAAGTCCCCGATATTCAAAAACAACAACAACAGAATTCGTTTCAGTTAAAATATTACTATATTCAAAAATATTGCTCTTTAAATTTGAAATGATTCTCATGCAAATAATGCTGATAATCTTCACCGGAACCTCACGTTGGATTGCTTGATTCGGAAAAAAGACAAGTGAGAAAGAACCGAAAAATTCCACATCTATTCCGATAAATTTGTAGGACAGAATGCCTTTCCGTTGGCGTCAAGGAAAGGTGCGCAAGCCCCAAAATCCCTTGAAGTGCTCGTTAAAAAATGTAGGCTGAAATGCAATGCGTGTGACTCGTGGCCTAGTGGTGAATGGTGCTTAGCTAGTTAGCAAGAGGGTTCAGTTGTTGCTTTCAGAAGCGAGGTTTTTGCTTTTGATTTTTCGCTCTACTATCATTTTGTGCACGCTTTAGGCTAATTAGACTAGAACTTACAGTTTAACGTGGATTCCAAACAACTAACAAACATCCATGCCACCTCCAGGTGTTGGACCTAAAAGCCTGTGGCACCAAAGGTCAGAGTTCTAGCCAATGGCGATCAGGCCGTTTCAGAAACGAGCAGACTCTATAGTAATTGTGACAATGTATGTAATACGTCGACAGGCAAGCTGTCTGATGGGAATTTTTCTCTCATATGACATGCAAATGTGGGGAAGCTACACCTAAAATTCCTACCTGAAGGCTATGACTCCTCCTCATCATCACATGTCTGTGGGCTGTTCGTGATATACATAAACTGGCCACGAGGCACACATATGTTAAAAAAATATGTTAAAAAGTGTGGTGTAGTGTGTCAGTCTCCTTTGTACTGAATCGGCTGCATATCTGCCCTTTTAGGGAGGGGCCTGATGGCCGAGTGGCTAACGCTAGCGGGTTCGAATCCCGGCGGTCGGTGCCATGGATGTTTGCGAGTGGTTCGGAATCCACTTTAAGCCGTAGGCGTTCCATACTCATATGACCGCAGAGCGTCACAGAGCCCAATCAGACTTCTTCTCACCCACATCATTTCCGAATTGTAAAGGGATAACTCAGCTCTAGGCACAGTGATGTGATGTGGTGTGGTGTAGTAGTAGTAATATCTGCCCTTTTAGGGGCAAAAACCAAAGACAATCATATACTTCTTTAGAATTTTCTGTTTATTTACACGAATTACTCATATATTTATTATGAGAGAAAAACAAAACAAACAAGACGTGATCACCTTCATTTGGCTGCTTTCGATAAATGATGCCAGAGACGGCAACCCTTTTTGCAGGAAAAGTCGAAATCCCAGCTGCCGTGCCCATTTATAACAGATTTTGGCAGCTGTTTTAATTCGGAAGTGTTTTCCTTTGTCTTTATAATGCAACATCTCTTAACACCTGCTTTTCATTTCCGCGCACTCGCCTCTTAGCGGTTGATTGTTTTTCGTATAAACATTGGTTCCGCACTCGCTTCGATGAAGAATTCAATGCCTGTTTACAAGATTTTTGAACGTGGAATTAAATGGAGAAAAGATAATTAAAAAGTTTTTTTCCTTAAAAAGAGTTTTTGAATTTTTTTTTTTTTGAGGGAGGAAGGGGAGGTTATAATTTTACAGTAACTTTAAAAATGCTTATAAGAAATCTTGAAAATGAATTTTTCTAATTAAATGCCTAAAATATTTGGCTAAAACCCCATGTAGATATTAAATCTTCATATCCCTCTTTTCTACTCTAAAACCAAACGCTATACATAACCTTCAGGTTGCTTTAGGCGTTTAGCTTCTGTAAAAATAATTTTTGACTAATGTTATTGCAATTGGGTCGAGCTAAAAGCTCCCGTATCTATATCAGGCATGGGCACGATAAAACTGTAGACAGGAAAGTTTCTCTATTGAGATACAGAGTTATAGAAGGATGGTGAAATAGTAATATGTAGGTATACACTAATCTACATACGCTTACAAAACTCAGTGTTATATTATTTAAAATTGATAGAGCAATATCACAATGGGTGCAATGAATGTACACTGAGTAACTAATTTGTTATACATTGTTTGTTCTAGTCGAAGATAATCTCAGGTCAAGATGTATACATTAAATCTGTAGAAGATAATGTCCTTCCATAAGGCTGGAGAAAGAGAGGATATTTAGTTTGGTTTGTTTGTCGCTCTATGGTCATTTTTTGCACACTTTAGGCTAATTAGATCGGGACCTACAGTTTTTTAATACTATTCCGAACGACTAACAAACAACCATGCCACCGCCAGGATTTGAAATCTGAAGCCTATGGTTACCAATGGCCAGAGCGCTAGCCAATTTGCCATTATACACGAGGAGAGGAAAAGGCAGTGAAGCTCTAAAATACTATTCATGAGAAGTATTCGTTTCAAATTGTGGAAACATAATGTCTCAACGTAGTAACAGACTATCCATGGTGCACCCTGAGTAACACTGAATTTGTCACATTCTCTAAAGTTTTAGTGGCAAATGACCTCAAAGAGCCCGGAATTAGAAAGCAATTGTATGATGGGTCCTATTATTATAATAAGGACTATTTGCATAAAAATAACTTACAAATTTTTATTTAATTACTTATGCTGAACTTTTATTTTTTATTAATATACTCAGTCACACCACACCAAAATATTGGCTGGAAACCTCAAGTAAAGCGGTCACAACAAAGGGTGGAATTAATCACAATTTTTTCGGAGTCCCCCTGCCGCCTGTTTTCAGGAGTGGGACTTAAATTTAGCGTCCTTTTTGTGCAGCAGATGTCTCCACTTGAATCGTGACAGATAAGGTGCTAAACGCAATCATGAGATCGCTTCTTTTATTTTTAGAGGAGCTACCGGAGTTGTTCTCAAGTGGAGTCGGCTCAACATTTTCCCTTGTTGTGCAGAAAAGATTTAACGCTTCATTGTTTTTGGTCTGTTTTACTTTTACAGACTTTCATTATAACACTTCGATAGATTTTATGAACAAAATAAGTTTTTAATAGGCCTTTGTGTTAAAAAAATACCGCAATATTGGTTAACAAATATGATACTGTTTTTTTCCTGATGATACTGTTTCTTTGGTGGTTTATAAATGTGTTTTTGCAACTGCAAAAGAGTTGATGTTTGCTTTTTGTTTGGGACTGTTTTATCTATAAGTTTCAATGTTAGGTCTCGAAAATATGATGCTTTTGTGTTAGAAATCCCACAATATTTGTTAATAAATATGGTATTTTTTTATTTGTAAATTTGTTTTTGCAACCCTCAAAAGATTTGGTGTTTACTATGTATTGGGGCTGTTTTGTCTACCAGTTTCAGTTTTAGGTCATGAAAATATGATTTCTCTGTGTTAGAAAATCCAAGAATATTTGTTAAAAAAATATGATACTGCTTTTCCACTTGGTAATTTATAAATTTGTTTTTGAAACCCACAAAAAGATTTGTTGTTTGCTTTTTATTTGGACTGTTTTATCTAAGAGTTTCAGCATTAGGTCATGAAAATATAATGAAGGCCTCTGTGTATGAAAGCACCACAAAATTTGTGAACAAATATGGTACTTTTTTTTTTGATGATTTATAACTTTTTATTTTTGCAAACACAAAATTGTTTCTGTTCTGTTTTACTTGTCGAGTTTCAACGTTAACCTCAAAGATGTGATAAATAATTTAATATCAATTACATTTTTTGATAAGTCCTTGTTTTAAAAAAGTATTACATTATTATGTTTAAAAATATGAAACTATTTTTTTCTTGAGAATTTATAAATTTATAAATTAGTTTTTGCATCCGCGAAAGATTTGATGTGTGCTTTGTTTTCTCTACAAGTTTCAGTATTAGGTCATGAAAAATATGATGAAGGCCTCTGTATAAAAATATTCAACAATATTTGTTAGCAAATATGATACTTTTTTTTCATGATTTGCAGATTTGTTTTTGCAAACACAAAATTGTTTCTGTTCTGTTTTACTTGCCGATTTTTAATGTTTGCCACAAAGATGTGATAAACACTTTAATATCGATTAGATTTTTTGATAGGTTTTTGAGTTAGAAAGTATTTAATTATTTGTTAACAAATATGATTAATTCTTTTGGTAATTTTTTTAATTTGTTTTCTTCAATAATGAATGAAAAATTTGTACTTTCTTTTTATGATTTATCTAGAAAATTCCCATAAAACCTGTTAGGCTTTGAGAGACAATATTATTTTGTAATTAAAAATTCTTTTTTAAGTTGAAAGTAATTACAATTCTAAAATTACTTATTGGTTTATGTAATTTATATGGATGTTATATGGTAGATTGGTATGATCTATAAATATAGGTATATTTAAGCATATTAAATATTTTACTTTAGTGTTAGGATCGATATATTTAATTTCCAATTATATAATAGATCATAATGAATCTTTTATAATTAAGTATTACATAAGCATTTAATAATATGTATTTTCTTTACGAATCTTTTTTCCTAAATATATTTCTTCAAATTAAAAACGTTATTATCTCATTTATTTAAAAACATAATTTGCATTTCTTGTCAATTCCTTCATATTTCGTTTTATTGTTGAGGTTAAAAAGATGCGAATTTATTAGTGCGGGATTGAGCAATTGATTATTTCATATAAATACTTAAATAAATTAATTTAGAATCAGTTACTTTCTAATAAATTGTGGAATCCTCTTTTATAATTCCAATTCTCTATATAATTCTTTCATATATAAAAGACCCCGGAGCTCCTGGTGGATAGCACGTTTTTTTTTTTTTATAAACCAATGTGCTTGATTTGAAATTCAACAAGAGACACCGAACGGATAGGTATCGTCACAGTAAATCTATAGATCGTCAAGTCTGTCTGTTGCACTTGAGGTAGGGATGATGGGGGGGGATTTTCTATGCTACCCTTGGAATATCAGTTTATGTTGATCCGTTTATAGTAAATTAGTAACCAGTTTGTTGGTTTAAGTAAAGTCCAACCAGTAGCAGTCAGGTTCTTCTGGGTAACGCTGAATCTGCTATATATTGAAAACAATAAATTTCTTATAAAATAAATAATGCATGGTGATATTGTTTAATTACTACTTTTTGTAGTCAAATTGAATCACCCTGCGACATATTTGTTTGCGTAAAACCAATCCAATTGAATTTTTTTATCACAAATAATGAATTATTATTAAAATTAATCCATTATTTATCAAATGCCTGATGACTTGTGGTATTTACCAGTAAAATGACACATATGTATCACTTTCAGCTACAGTATACAGCTAGAATGTTGCTCTCTCCTACCACGTTTCGGGAGTGGGCATGCCACTCTAGTTACACCCTTATTTTGCTATGGGAATGCCATTTGGAACAAGAACACATAATGGCTGCATCCCATAGCATCCGTACCAGCATTCTAGCATCCTTATTACTTCGAAACTAACTAAGGCATGTTACAAATCAGTAAATTTAGCGTTTCCATTTTACACGCGGAAATTTTCTGTTCAGTTCTGTTTTCTATCTAGTTTCAAACCAAACAATATAATTAATTATAAGCCTAGTTTGTTATTCATGAATCAAAATTATTGCTATTCTACAAAATTATTGTTAAACGATTCTACAAAATTATTATTAAAATATTTTACAAAAATACTGTTAAATAATTCTACAAAAAATTAAAAAATAATTCTACAAAATTACTGTTAAATACCAAATTATTATTAAAGGATACTCTACAAAATTATTATTAAAGGATTCTACAAAATTATTTTTAAATGATTCAACAAAATTATTTTTAAATGATTCAACACAATTATGATTAAAAATTATGATTAAAAGATTCTATAAAATTATTGTTAAATGATTCTACTACGTTTCTAAGTGTTTTTCGTTATATTTATATACTTACCAATAAATCTTGGTGTCTTGAAATTAAAATGAACATTAAATGAAAGACCTATAATCTAAATTGTTTTTAATGATCGATAGTAATCCTATAATTCCTTTTATATTAAGTATAGATAATTCTATACTTTGTTTTAAGGAATTTTTCTACATCTACTCATTTTTGCGAAGTTCATCTAGAATGTTGTTTCGTTTACTAATTTGTTCCATATTCTAATATCAAGCAACCTGAGTTACCCTTTTTCTGTTAATCACACAATGAGGTTGTCAATTCTATTATTTCGCATTAATGTATATAATTAAGCGATCATCTAACTATTACCAATAAATTAAGAAAATTACAATTCTAAATTTCGTATGAAGAGATTATTTTGTTCCCTCGCTTTTTTTCTGGAATCCTTCCAGCACCACTTTCTCTCCCTCTACTTAAACTGAGTTGCCATTTGAGTTAATAAGACAGATTTACTAGAATGGAAAAGGGCCTTAAGTTAAGGATTAAAAGGATTCTACAAAATTATTGTTAAATGATACTACAAAATTATTCTTAAAGGATTTCACAAAATTATAAATAAATGATGCTTCAAAATTATTATTAAAAGATTCTACAAAATTTTTATTAAAGGATTCTACAAAATTATTATTAAAAGATTCTACAAAATTATTGTTAAATGATTCTACTACGTTTCTAAGTATTTTTATTGTATTTCTATAGATCAGTTATACTTAGTACTACTTGCTAAGTACTTCACTACTTTTCCAGAACTGTCAACTCTAAAGTTACTGGTTCTATGGCTTTGCAATTTTGTAAGAATGATACATATTTATTAAAATTAAGTTGATATCTTGAAATTAAAATGAACATTAAATGAAAGACTAATAATCTAAATTATTTTTAATGATTCATAAACGAACATAATTCTAACTTTTTGTTCTAAGGAATTGGATCACACAATGTGGTTGGCAATTCTATTATTTCACATTAATGAGTATAATGAAGCGATTTTACAAAATCTAACAATTACCAATAAATCATCTAACTATTACCAATAATTTAAAAACAAATACAATTCTAAATTTCCAATTCTAATAAGAGGTTCGAAAACCTTCCAGCACCACTTTCTCTCCCTCTACTTAAACTGAGTTGCCATTCGAGTTAATGAGACAGATTTACTGGAGTGGAAAGGGCCTTAAGTTGCAATCCGTGCATTTTTAGAGGAGTTGGCAGCTCAGCGACAGTTAAATTGGTGCCTAGGTAAAGATATTGCTCCTGCGATGCTGAATCAACTTGTCACTGGGGTTTACGTTGTACTACCTTACCCTGTCTGTACTATTTTGGGAGTCAGACTAGTGTTTTTCTCTCACCGGTTAGCTGGAAGAAAAAAAAAGAAAAACATTTCGTTTATGTCTGGTACAGCGGAAACTTACTGTTGATTGAAGTCACCCCCTGTAGAAAAAAATATTATGCGAGTAAACGAGTTATGAAACACCCTGATTTTTTTTTTACTGGTTCTTTTTTTTTTTTTTTTGTTTTTTTTTTTTTTATGTGTGGCAAGAAGAAACAACCGTTTGAGACAAAGTTAATTTCTTATGTTTTCGGAAGGACTGGGTACATTACTTTGCGGTGAAGGGTCGCTGAGTTTTGTTCTGATAAATGTGTTCATTGTGGAAGAGGTAAAACACTGTTAAGTATCTGTGAAAGAAACGTTTTTAGAAATATATAGATGAAATACGTGTAGTAATAAATTATTTCAATAAATCGTTATTCAAAATTGTGAAAATTAACACATGATCAAATAGAATTGCCCTTTTGAAAATAAAATGTTTAAACTTTTTTTTTTTTTTTGTTCTTACTAAAGTAATGGGACTATAAAATATTTTGTTGGAATAGGAAAATGTTAGATGTTTGTGAAAATTTTTTTTTTTTTAAAATGTATAAATAAAAAAATTAATAATTTTTCAATAAATCATAATTCAAATTGTGAAAATTAATACATGATCAAACACAATTGCACTTTTTTGAAATTAAAAATTTTTAAATTTGATTTTTGAAAAGTTTTGTTTTATCGTTCCATACTAAATTAATATATTTGTTAAATATTTTCTTCTTGTAATAGGAAACACTGTTAGGTTGTGAAAGAAAAGGTTTTAAAATGTTACAGATAAAAAAAATGAATATTTTTTCATTAGATTATGATTCAAATTGTGAAAAATAATACGTGATCAGACACAATTGCATTCTTGAAATTAAAAAATTATTAAATATGAATTTTGAAAGCTTTTCTTTTTCTTCCGTAGGAAAATAATAATGTTGTCTGTTAAATATTTTCTTGCTGTAAAAGAGAAATACTGTTAGGATGTCTGTAAAAGAAATGATTTTAAAAATGAATAATTTTTCCAATAAATCATAATTCAAATTGTAAAAATTAATACCTTATCAAACGCAATTGCGCTTCTTGAAATAAATTTGAATTTTGAAAATCTTTGGGTGGTTTTTTTTTTTTTTTTTTTGTGTGTGTGTGTGTTGTTGTTGTTAAAATAATGCGTAAAATGAAAAGAAGAAATACTGTTAGGAGGTCTTTTAAAAAAATGGTTTTAAAAATGAATAATTTTTCCAATAAATCATAATTCAAATTGTGAAGATTAATACATGATAAAACACAATTGTTATTTTAAAATAAAAATTTTTAAACTTGAATTTTGAAAATCTTTTTTTTTTTTTTTTTTTTTTTTTTTTGTTCCTTGTTAAAATAATGTGTTTGTTAAATATTTTCTTGCTGTAACTGAAAAATATTGTTAGGATGTCCGTGAAAGAAAAAAGTTTTAAAATATATATAGATTAAAAATGTATGAAAGATGCACAGTAAGTTATTTTTCAATAAATCATAATTCAAATTGTGAAAATTAATACATGATCAAACACAATTGCTTTTTTCAAGTAAAAGTTTTTATACTGAACTTCGAAAACTTTTAAAATAATGTCTGGTAAATGTTTTTGGGGAACAGCGAAATATGTCTGGCATATCTTTTGAAAAGATCTTTAAAAAGTCAAACAGTTTTTATAAAAACATGCCTGAAATACATTGGCTCGTTTGGCTTTTTTAACGTCTGAGTTTCTATTTTTCTCCTCAGATATCTTAAGAAATACAAGTATTATAGCAATGTTTTTCAAATGTATTTAAAACTATACCTATTTCACCAATCTTGCTTTCATATTTTTTCACTAAAAATATTTTTCAATTCGCATTTCATTTAATCTCATTTTAAGTGTGATAAAGTAGCCTAACGATTTTTACTAATGAAAGTTTATTGAAATTATAATATACTACTCTACAATAATACAAGTAGGAAATTAAAAACAGTATAAAATTAAAAAAATTATTTTAAATACATTTTGAAAATTAACAAATTATACACAATATTAAAGTAATTTTATGAACTTATAATTTTTTTTTAAAATTAAAAACAATACAATTTGCATCAAATAGCTAAAATTAATTATTACTTTGCAATTTAATTTAGTATTTATAGGTAATTAATAATGGAAGATTTATATTATAAAGTTACCTATGGCTTTATTAGAATTCAACTGTACAAATTTGACCACTTACCGCAGAAACAAATCAAAATTGCAAAGGGAAAAGACATTCTTAAGAAAACTGACCAAAAGGCTTTAAAAACAAATTAAATGTTTTAAGGATAAAAATTAAAAAACTAGAAGCACCATAATAAACCAGGCCATGTTTTCTGGGTCTCCAGTAAATATTACACAAATTACCGTTGTTGTAAGTTAAGAGTCCAGTCCCGAGCAAACAAGTAAATGGCCTTATTCCTTTACCTGTCTTACATAAAACACATACATTAGAGTTCACAATCCCTATTTTGGCCAGATGTTCGCCCAGGCAGTCATGTCCAGTTCTTAATCTAAAATTGGCAACAGCACCTTAGTGATTTTTTTCACTCACTTTTTTTCCAGTCATCCCAAACTTTTACTTTGGTGTTAGATAATAATTCACATATATACGAGATATATATATAGATATAAAATATACGATGACTTAATTTTTGTCCGGTATAGTTCTCCTAAAAGTGTCAAAAGGGACAGGACACTGTCCAGGAACTTTTTGTTCATTTTTATACCAGACGATCTGTCCTTTCATTTCCATCAATTCCAACAAAATTATTATTATAAAGAAAATAATAAATATTTGCCAATCTTTCATGCTGCTAAGATAATGATGAGATTAAATGAATACTGAAAACGCCAATGATTTAGTAGATGTAGAAATTTTTTGTGACTTTTTAAAGTAAACTATGTAAATTCTTAAGTTACATAGATGAAAAATATAAAATATTTTAAACTTTATTTTAATATTTTACTTGTATAATATATTTTTAAAATCGTTATAAACAAACTTGTAATTTATTATATTATAGTTTTTTAAATTATTTACATCAAATTAAAAAAACACATCACCTCATCTTGAATGAGTTATGAATCCTTTTGTATCAAATATCAGGTGTAATTTGATAATGTGTAATTACAAATTGTATAAATAAGGTGAATTACTATTGGTTTAAAAACTAAAAATGTAAACATAGTTTTTGTTAAAACATTAATTTTAATTGGAGATATATGGATTAAAATATTTTTATCTTTCTAAAAATGTACACTTTTTAAATTACGAATCAAAATCAGTTTTCATTTGATGGAATATCTTAAAAATCAAAACTGATGTAATTAAAAATCAATTTAACTTTCAGTTTTTGGTTTACTAATTTTATAATAAAATTACTTTTAGATATGGAAAAGATGCAAAGTGGTAAAGAAATTTTTTTAAATTTTAATTATGTAGAATTTTATAAAAACATGCCTGCAACTTGTGATAAATTGTTATTTTTCATAAAATATTGAGACATTTTCTCACATAGTTGTTCAAAATAACTTTTAACTATATTAAATTTGTTTTATAATTTTAAATAGGCAAAGTAAAATTGTTTTCAAACTGTTTTTATTATGTTGTAACAATAAGAATCAATTTAAGTTATTTTATTTAAAAATATCTCTTAAGTAATGTTTGCAAATTAAAATATTTATTAATACCTATATATTACTTAATATTTTAATAGAGTATTTGCGAAAATAATAACTGTAAACATTCAATTTCTTTATTTTATTTTATTGTTTTATTTTAATTTTATATTTATATATTATATATTACTTTATATATTATTTTATTTTTGCTAAAGAAAAGAGAAAAGAATGAAATATTAAAGATTATATCAAGCATATAAAATGCAGAATTAATAAATCATTTAAATAAAATTATAATACAATCGATTTTATATAGGTGGTACGTTTACAATGCTAATATTAAAATGTGAATAATTTTATTTAAATAGCGATTTCTATTAGCAAGTTTTTTATATCAGATTTTTCATTCCTTCATAATAATTAGCATTCAATACTTGTTGAAAATGTGGTCAAAATAAAATTTTTGCACCTACTACTGTGGTTGTTTACGTTAAATAAATTAGATTTTATAACAGAATGTTTTTGTTACTCTAACCACAGGTATGTGTTTTTCTGGTTTCGCAGGCATTTGTAAAATTTCATTGATTAAAATTTATGCAATGAATTTCTTTCAAATTGTTCATGGGTTTTTCCTGTTCCATTTATTCTTAACTAGGTCAAGTAATCAATTTTTTACACATGATATAAACCTCTGAAAATTTCTTACATCTATTTAAATAAATATTATATCATTTTTATTGATATTGAAAGCAAGGTTGAGAATATTTATTAAACCACAAAGTTATTTAAAAAGGGTTAGAAAAATTGTTCATTGTTTTTTTTTAATAAAAGATGTATTAGTTGTTTAATAAAAAAATTGCGTATTTTGTACTACCAATTTTAATTTTCATTCCCGAAATTTAAAATAAAGTTTACACTTAAATTTATTTTTAAGGCATCAATATTAAAAGATAATAAAAAGAATGAAATATAAAATTTACATTGACTTTATAAGTCTTTTTTTGTTTCTTATATATTAATTCTTTTGCTGCCAAACTATGCTTTTAATATTATAATATTTTTAAAAATATTATCTATTTTTTTTTATTTCAAATCATATCTTGTAAAAAAAATAAATAAATAAATACTGCACTAGATTTCCTTTTAAATCTTTTAAAAACCTATTATGTAAATTATGATAAAAATTTTTAAATTCAATTATAAACATTTTTATATTTTCAAAAATTTAACCATCAGTTTAAATGCTATAAGCCAACAAATTATTGAATTTTGAAATAATCATATTATTCAAAAACTCACGGTAAATTAAACACAATGATAACATGCTTATTGTTTAAAAGTACTATAATTTATCCATACTTGTATCATTAAAATATTTTCTCTTCCAGTTCATAATAATATCATTGTGATAAGTCATACGGAACTAAACAGACGTTTGGATAATATAACCTATACGAAGTAAACAAATTCTTTAAAATAATTTTGATTTAAGAAGTAATTTGCAAAAAAAGTATTTTAAACACATTAGAATAAATATATTCAAGTAATTTCTAATCTTAATATTTTTTATGGAAATAAACAAATTTTTTGGGTTAATTTAAACTTTCAACTAGAATTTTTTTTAAAAACAACTAAATTTATTGAAGTATTAAAATTCGTTTGTTGAATTTGTTCTTAAAATTCATTTATATAAATATATCTAAATAAGTCTATTATATTTTTAAAACTTGCATAAATAATAATATTTTAATAAGATTTTGATGTGAGCAAAAATAATTGTTATTTTTATAATTCCAAAAAATTTTTTTTTTTCTTTTTATATTGTATATTTGTTAAATATATTTATAAAACTTTTTCAGATCTGTTTAACTTTCCATGATACATTAATAAATTATGTAATAAAAGCGTAAATCATTATAATAATTTGTTGGTATTCGTTTGTTTAGTTTTTTTTTATGCTCTTAGGAAATTCGTGTTCTAATTTCTAATTGCAACAGAAGGAAAATATTATTTTCTAATTCTGATGACTTTGGTAATCGTTAAGTTTTATTTAAACATTGATAAGTACAAAAGAAAGAATGAATTGTTTTGAATTTGTTCTAGTAAAATAAATAAACAGCTGAAAAGTATTGTTAATAAGCTTCACAGCTGATTCGCAGCTGTTGCAAATTGTTGAACATTCTAACTTGAAGAAAAAAATACTTAATTCAGAATTTGATTTCGATATTTGACCGTAGTTAACAAAACTTCTTAAAGAAAGGACATTAGAACATTGAGATAATGTCTCTTAATACGTATTGTTCGTGATTCGACTTATAAATTCGAATAAGATTCGAGTTCGTAAATTCTATTCTATCTTAATAGTTAACAAACAAACTTGTTATCTTTCAATTAAACAACAGCAACAATTTTGCATTTAAGTTAACAATCTTTAAATTTTCATTTTTTATTTCTTAAATAACCTAACTTTTATTTAAAAGCTATTGTTCTTCTAACCCTAAACACTACATTTTATTCATATTTCTTTTCTATGATTTTTTTTTCGAATATATTTTTTGATGGTTGATTTTTCTAATTCAATCGCACAATTTGAATGCTAAATAAATTAAATTAATTCAAAATTGTTGTATAGAAGTGAAATAAAATAAAATATTTACTGATGAAGTTTTTGAAAAGCTATCTTGATATTAACGCGATATTAAATATTAAAGAAATATGGCAAGTTTTAATATTTAAAATTTTTAATGGCAGTTATTTTTTGCATTTTAGTAATATATAACGACAATTTTGTTAGGTATTATATTGAAATAATTAATACAATATATCCTACAAAATATGTTATAAGTACTATAAATCTAACTACTAAGCTATTTACTACTAATTATCCTACAAAATATGTTACTCATCATAATTTGTTAATGATACTACATAAAGCTTTTGCAATTTATTATCATTTTAAAAGAAAATCTGAGCACTATTTAAAGAAGTATTTCTTACTCCGTTTTTTTTTTTATTTTTAAATTTAATTTTGTTGTGTTCTTTACTAATGGAATCACTCGAGAAGTTTAGAATTCATTTTTGCATATTTCAGAATGATCAGAATTATGTAATTAAATTCAAAACTAGCATTTTGTGAAAAAACCTACAATAAAATTACTTTTTACATGTTAGTTATTATGATTTTTATTAGATAAAATACTTCATACTTACATTGACGGGTATATATAAAAAAATATATATGCAAATTTCATTCTTGAATAAGAACTGAGCTAACTGTAGAACGTCGTAAAATCATTTTATATTCAGATTATAATCAATGCAACTATAGTAAAAATCGTTTTCAAAACAACAATTAAAATGCAATTTCAAAAAATTTATTTAATTTACCTGGAAATCTTTTATCAGATGTTAAAGAGGTGAAAACAACATATTATTAAATTGTAATTTTTTTTTTATATATTCTTCTAGAATTATCAGAATTAAAAAAATCAATTATTAAAAATATATAAATTTTATCAAAGGTAATGCCGATTTTTTTAAAGAACGAAATATTTTATTATAATTTAGCTGGAATTTCAAAAAATTTGTGGCATCCGAATTTTTTTTTGCTTAGCAAGCGAAAAATAAATTTGAACCGTTCTTAATTTTTTTCTCAATATAAGCTCGCCATTTTAATTTCCGTTGTTATTATTATTTCTGGAATCTCAAAAATTTTAAGGAATGCTATTTTGAAAAAACATTTTGTTAAAACATGCATGATCCGAAAACCCCATGAACTTTTGCACTTCTGTTTCTACAAAAAACTCGCCAAGAGCTGTCAAAAGCTCGCCAACGCTTGCAAACCAGTTTCCACTCGATGTTTGCCATGATCGTGTTCTCATGGTCGCTCATTGAAGAGAAGCGCGAAGGCCTTCGTCACGTGACCAGGAATTCTCGCAGACAACTTTGGTCCTCCAAAAAGTGCGCAGTATTCCCGATCTGAGCTCAAGACCCGCTAGACCTCAATGGAAAAGTTTGCAGGGAAATCATTCTCTGTTTCGATTTCGATTTGATTTTTTTTTTTTTAAATCTATTCATTCGCCATTTTGTAAAATTTATGTGTATAACATTTCGAAGATTTTAAAAATATTTACTAGAAGTGACAACCAGGACATTAAATTTTGGTAAGTGTTTTTCTCATGGCTTGATTTTTATCTGCAGTTTTGATAAAAAGCTGATGTTTACATTTTTTTTTTCTGTGTTATCAAATGCATTAGGATTTAGTTTTATATATACGTCAAAAATGAACAATAATTTTAATTAAAAAATTTTTTTCTTTTTAATTTTTTGTAAAGAAGATATTTGTTAATTTAACTTGAATTGATTTTTAAAATATTCATCATAAACTTATAAAATCGCAATATAATCAAACTTTTTAATCTTTTTTTTTGTTAGAATTAATTAATGAATTTACGAATAACGTTCATTAAAAAAATATTATGTGTTCATTTTGATTTATGAAAATAAAAGATTTTTTTAATTTTATTTGAATTATTTTTTAAACTGTTCATAATAAATTTTTAAAAATGGAATATAATCCAGTATACATTGAAATAAAAATTTTATGATTTTCGAGTATTTGTTAAAAAATAGGGCTATGAAATATTTACGTATTTAATAAAATTATACAAAATGAATTTATTAATGTTTTCAATTTTTAAATATATAATATAAGTGCATCTTTTATTTGAAAAAAAAAAAAATCTTTTAATTTATTTGAATTATTTTTTTAAACTGTTCATCATAGACTTTTAAAAACAGAATATAATGTAATATTCATTGAAATGAAAATTTTATGATGTTCATGTATTTGTTAAAAATAGGGCTATTAAATATTTACGTATTTAATAAAAGCATTTAAAATGAACTAATTATTGTTTTCAGTTTTTAAATATGTAATAAAAATGCATATTTTATTATATATTTTTATGATAATGAATAACTCTAGATTAAGATTTTAAAACTTTATTGAATTACTTAAATAAATAATATTCGGATTTCAGTGATTCGAATTTAAATAAAATTAGAAATCAATTAGATTTAATATCAAAAACTGGTGTACATAGAATTTATTTTTTTAAAAATATTTTTCTGTAATAAATAATAAAGATAATTTTAATAGTTTTTGCTTCACTTAAAGTAAAGTCGGAAAACTGTTGAAAAATATGTAATTTGTAAATGTTAGCTTAGAAAAATATTTTTTAAATTTTAATGTACGTTATTATTACAACTTATGAATGTTTTATGGTTTCTTAATAATTTTGTAATTAATTAATGATATATAATCATCAAAAATTGCAATTTTCTTTTAAAAAATCAATATACTATGCAAAAAAATTTGAACTTTTAATAGAATAAAAACTTATTTTGTGAATAATAGTTTTAAAATTATAAAAAAAAAAAAGAATTTAAATGATTAGATATTTAAATAATATTTTAAAATTATTAATTATTTGTAAATTATTAGTTAAATTTAGTTTTTGACATTTTAAATTTCTTAAAATCGGAAACACTTCATGCTATTATTAAGAAAATCGGAGTATAATTATGCAATTTTATTAGTAAAATCTAAGAATCAGATTGAAAACCTTTAACAGTTTTTTAATTATTTATAATTTAAGTAAGATATGATAATTTTGTTCCTGAATTTTTATTACTTGTTACATCTTGCATACGTTTTATAAATTAGATATAAATTTTGCGTAGTATTACTTCTTTTACCTGTTTCTTCATAATTTTTATCAAAAAATGTGTTTTATCGTTCTAAAACATTTTAAATTTGCATTTTATATTGAAATTATTAATAATAGTAATGTTCTTTGAATGCTATAATGACTTTAAATACAGTATACCCTTGTTATATCGCTTACGTCAGGAGTAAAAAAAAAAGTCAGTTACAATCAGTAAATATATTTAGGTTGTAATGTTAGTTAAATTATTAATTTTGATAATAATTGCGTATGATTATACGATGGTGTTTGAAAGTTAATATTATAATTTTAAATCTAATTATAAGATGTCATATGTTTTAACAAAATTATGAACTACAAAATTACGAATTGAATCTTTTGTGCATTAAATTCTACACATTTTAAAAATTAAAATTAAAATAGTTTATGTGACTTTTTTTTTTTTTTTAATAAAAGGGCGAGAAATATCCTATTGCGCGATTTAACGAGGAACAATTAATGTCGGAAAATAGTGCTATAAAACTACAGTCTTCAAAAAGCATTATGAATATGCGAGATATAAATTATTTCGCGAATTCAATGCGGAATTGCAAATGGACATATCAAACTTTGTTATTCGTTTCCAATCTGTTTTATTCTGTAGTGGTGGGCATGGTATTGCAACAACAAACTTAGTAAATATATTGGCAATTTCATAGAACAATATTAGTCAACATCAATATCAGTTAATTTCAGTGCACGCTCATTTTTATAGACATCAAATTATTTAATCTCATAAAGAATCCTTAATTCATTCTTATTTGCGTATTTTCGGAACGTCAATATTTATTAGTGTCCTATCAGTTACTTGTGGAATATAGTCCAAAAATCTTTTTTGTTATTAAAGAAAGAAAAAAAATGTTTCTTAATAAGGCTTCTAATGAAAACAACAGTTCCGTATCATTATTTCTTTTTTTTTTTTTTTTAAATGAATTTTTAAAAGTTTATTTGGACTTTTTTATCCTATAAGCTATTTATTTTTGTAATAACCTTAAAATTGTAAACTACAAAGAATTAATGAATTATTTTTATTTTTGTAATTTTTAATTCATCTATCTTGTAATATAACATTATTGTCTTTTCATTAATTTAAATTAGAACGATAAATATTCTGAAAGAAAAAGAATTGTTCTTGTGTTGGAAAAATTCAAATTTTTAAAGTAAAGTAATATTTTTGTAACTATTCCGTTGATATTTTCGTATTCCGTTAATGTCAATGCTTTAAATAATTTTTAAAAATATTAAAACTATTCTTTTTGTAAAATTTACGAATTGGAATCGTAATTAATCGTGATCGAATTAATTGGAATCGTAATTAATTAATTTCATAATTTTGTTGCAAAAATATTTCTTTGAAAATTTCTAAAATATTAAACTATTTTTATTTTCTTTTGTAATAAAAACAATTACAACATTTAACCCTCCAAATTATTTAACAAATTCTTTCAAAATAATTCACATATTCTTAAAAATAAAGTTTTTTTAAGAACTTAAACAAAGTATAATAATATTTTGATTTAATAAGACAAATTGTTAACATTTTATAATTAGTTATATTTTTAAAAAATTAAGCAAACATAAAATTTGTATAACGTTACATTTTTATCTTTAAACATATTTTTCCGAATATTATTTACGGAAGTTTTATAATTCGGATTTAATTCTAAAATTATACAATTAAATTTAATTTTCGTAAATACATAGTTCATATTCAAAAAAATCATAATTAAAAGATTACAAGTGATTTCCACAATTATTTCAATTCGAAGTCATTTTTTCCAATTTTTTTTTCAATTTATTATACATTTTGTGGCGCGCCCCTTTAATATATCACAGTTCGTGAATGGCCCCTCAAATATTTTCTAATGAACTGATCGCATGCAAGTCAATCTGCTTTATTGTTTGCTTTGTGAATTACTTAAAAATGATACGTGTCAACATATGTTTAATTATTATATCCTAAATTTTTAATGTAATGAGTAAAATCAAATAAGTAACCATTGTTAAGTTGTGAATATTTTGAACTATATATATATAGTTTTTTAAGGATTTTTTATAAATGTAAAATAAAATTTACTTATATTGTGTAAATATTAAATTTTTCATGTTAATAGAAAAATCGTTTCTCATTTTGCTTTTAGAGTAGACGTAATAGATTTTATGTTTATTAGTATAGATTTTTGTATGTTTGAAATACTTTTAAAAGTTGTTTTACTTTTTTACATTCTTACGTTATTATTCTTTTTTTTATAACACTTATGAATAAGATTATATTATTGCTCAATACCCATTAAATATAATGGGTATCGAGTCGAAAATATTTTTTTACTGACGTATAAAACATTAAGATCAGTAATTAATTATCATAGTTTTTTAAGAACTTTCTTTTTAGAATTGTTTTCAACTTTTAATTCTTATTTAAACGAAATTATAACCTTTATATTTGTCTTAAGAAAAATATTTTATTATTCTGTGAATTCAGTATGAATATACTGCTAAGAATTTCTTTGGAAATTTTTTTGTGAGTTATTATGAACAGAAATTAATGTTTAATTTATTATACTTAGAAATACTCTTATAATTTATTTCTTGGAAATATTGGATTTTTGAAGATAGTTTTAATATTTTGTAAAATATTTTATACATAGGATTAAAAAAAAAAGTGAAGACATTAAATTCATAGAAAACTCGAGATTGACATAAATTGTTTTCAGAAATAAATTCAGAAATGTTTAAGTGGCATAAATTTTGAATTTTTATATTTTCTATCAACTATGGTTCTCATAATCATAAAATTTATTACAATATTGAAAAGTTAATTAACTGTGTAAATGATGAATAATTTCGAATAATAAATTGAGTTAGTTCTATTTTTTTCCGGTTGAATTAAAATTGGAATTTCTGTTTGTTATACGATTTTATGTATTGTACCATGTGCAGAACGTAATGTTTAATTTATTAAATTTATGTAACATACAGAAATAGAGTATTATAATTTCTTGAAAATATTGTATCTTGAAGACAATTATAATATTTTGTAAAAGATTTATGTATTAAATTAAAAAAAGTTAAGACATTAAATTCGTAGAAAACTTGAGATTTACTAAAGAAGATAGACGTAGAGGTTTTCAGAAGAAAAAAAAAAAATTTTTAAGTCGCGTAAGTTGTTTTGGAATTGTTAATAATTTTATTTTCTATTAATTGCAATTTTTAAGATCGTATTAAAGTCTATATCGATGCTATTCCCACAAGCAGAAATAAAACTTTTACCCCATAAAATATTTAAAAAAAAAAAAAAATATATATATATATATATATATATGTATATATTTATATAAAAGAATAATTTAATAAACATTTACAACTTAAAAGCAAAATGTTAGCAAAATTATAATTTTCCCAACATTCTAAGTATTTAATAATTTACTGACTATTGAAAAAAAGCAAATCTATTACTGTAACAATCGCACTCTTTGTACATCTTTCGCATTTATTTCGTTGTTATTTTTAAATGAATGAAGATTTTTAGAAAATTATTTTCCGTTGCTTATTTTCAGTTGAAAATGTCAAGGATTTTATTATATAAAATTTGAGTTTAAATATACAGATAAAAGAGAATTAGAAATTGAAAACGCACCCTGATTTTTTTCCTTCGCATTTGCTTTTCAATGATGTCTTTTGTTCTTAACATCGCCATAAAAATATTTTTGATAATAAAACAGTAACAATATCTAATAAATAAGGCTTCAGTAATTGCAAAATACGAAGCTTGTGATTTGAAATAATTTGAGGCGCCATTAAAAATTGCGCCATTTGAGAAAATCCATTAAAAATTGCGCTAAAACCATATTTTTAAATAGCGTACGTAATGGTAAGGGGCATTTAGTTATTCATAAATCTAAATATTTTCTACCAGAATTGCTCACATTATTTTCTTGGAGTTATTTTTTGATGTAGTATTCTTCTTCCTTATTTTTGAAATTCTTTTGAATGCAGCAATTATTTTTCCTAAATGATAATTTCGAACGCAATTTCTCACAATCGTTCCTCATTAAATATCGAAAATGCACTTTTCTGATTAAATACAAAAATCATATTGAGAATGTTTCTTTTTAATTCGCATAAAAATGAAATAGATTGTTTATAAATAAACTTGACTCAAATTAAGATTTAAAAATGTTAAATCAATGGCTGTCAGTAAGGTTTCATTTAAAAGCAAGTTTGGTTCTTTTTTAGATTCTTCTTTTTAAAAATTCTTAGTGCAAAATTCTTCTTTAAGAAATTAGAATTATTAAAAGATCAGTTATTAAAAATGGAATCGTCGTAGAACATCAGAATTATCATAGAAAAATGGATGTTTCAAAATGGATATTTGCTTTTTATAATTTTTGTGAAGGCAACAGTTATATTTCCCAAACGATTTTTTCAACAGCAATATCTTATAATGACTCCTTATTAAAAATCGGGAAATACATCGTTGTTTGATTAAACGCAAATTTTAAAAATTGTGCTCTAAATGATTTCGTTTTTTAAAGATAAATAAATATAGAAGAGATGTATTATTTTATTAAAAAGATTATTTTATGTAGAATATGCCTCAATTCAGATTTAAAAATTGTTGAGCCAATTTTGTTATTTTTAACTTTTCTTCACAAAATTATTTTTACGAGATCAAATTCTTCACTAAGGTCTTATTATATGGAACGGATGTTTCGCAAAAATGTGAGAAAATTTAATTCTTGCATTAAATTATGTTCCGTAAAGTGTAAAAACTTAATAATTTAGAGTTTATTTTTAAAAAAAAAATGTTTTAATTCGGAAAGAAAATATTTTTGTGAAATATTCGCTGAAAGTGTTAATATTCGACTGAATCTCTTTTTACGCAATAGATACGTTTTTTAAAAATTACGCTTAAAATTTCAGTTTAAAATCAGTGATTCCATACATTCCATTTTTACATTTTTTAATAATCTGTAATCATGTAATCATTTTTTAATACCTTGTAATCATTAATATCAGGGAAATTTAGAATTTTCTTAATTGAAACTGAAAATGTCGCATGAAAATGAATGAAAATCGCGTAAAAAATATTTATTTGTATTTAATTTACATTAATCCGCATTGTTAAAAGAAATCACATGAAAAACATGTTTTATGTGCACATATATCTGATATAGTGCAAGAAAACATGTGTAAAACATGTATGATTATAGTATGTGTACATAAAACTTGTAATAAGAATTATTTATATTAATTCAAGGATTCAATTTTTTTAAACATCCATATTTACAATTATAACCGCACGATTCTTACAACTTTTGTATATAATGATCGTTTGATCGAAATGTTTTAAATACAGATAAAAATTCTAAATAAACAGATAATATGTTTTTAAAATAATATGTTTTATAAATTTTTATATCGAAATTTAAAATCGGGGAAAATACGCATAATTTTTTTTTTCCAGAATTTTCTGCGAGGTATATATTTGACAATTTTGAAATTGAAGTGTTTGTTTCAGTTTAATTTATTTTTGTGTATTAAAAATACTAATTTTTAAAATGGATAAAATACTATAATTTGTTTTTAAAAATACTAATTTTTAAAACAAATTATAGTATTTTATCTCTTATTTACTACAGATTTAAATTTTACTAAATTTAATTAATCGTCTAAATAAAATTGATGGCAATTAAAAATTTTACGCATTTTTAATTCCTAAATTGTTTTTATATATATTAAGTATAATGAAATTCTTTACTTTATTAACTTTAAACGCAATTACTTTATCATGTTTTTCTCTTTGCGTTTTAAATTTCTGTGCTTAGTTTAGTTGTTCAACAGTAGAGGGCGCTATATAAAAATATTTATTAGCAAAAGTCGATTCTATACTAATATACTTAATTTTTGTGGAATTATTCAAGAATAGAAATGATTTAAGAAAGCATTTTAATTTATTTTCCATATTGACATTTATGCAACATTATATTTGCGTTTAAGTATAATTTAGGTCGCTGTTTCTTCAGAACAAAAAAACATGATGTGTTAAATAATTCTTAACTTTACTGATAATAATAGAGAGTTTTTGCATACCGTATTTTGGACGTCCGTTGGCTTTTCTCTAGCGCGCATGCTCAGAGGAAATTGCGCATGCGTATCTGTAATAATGTTTCCTATGATCATGCGCGCCAGGGAGAAAAGTTAACGGACGTCCAAAATACGGTATGCAAAAACTCTCTAATATATAGCTTTTACGCAATTTTGTTTTATGATATATAAGTAGTTTTAAAATTCATTTTAACATTTAAAATTTTATCAAAAAAAAATTTTGTTTTGTTTGTGTTTTCAAAGGATTAATGTAAAATATTAAATAATTGCTTACTTAAATATATTTTTTATGGAAGAGAATGAAGTATAATTATATATTATGGATTTGGCAACATTGTTGAATTGTTCATAATTTGTAAGGAATTGGATCCTTCCGTTATGCATTACCGTAGATAAATTGAATCTAAATTTTACATCAAAATCATTATTGCTAGGAAAAAAAAAAAAAATTGAATTGATAGAAATTTTAACACGATATAATCATTTAATTTTTGATGAACTTTTATTTAATTGAATATTATCCTAAATTTAATTTTGTTTATTGTATTGTGTTAAATTTAAAATGCGAAGCCTATTAAGTGGTTTAATAATAAATTAATATGTATATTATTATATGTTATTTTGAAAAAACCTTTTAATTGTTCTGTAAAAGAATTTAAATCTATTTCGAATATTATTGAAATATTTTAAGAAAAATAATTATTATTTAATAATATTTAAACAAAATTAAATTATAAAACTTATTTGAAATATAAAATGTATCAACTATTGAAAATTGGTGATTTTAATTAGGTTTTGTACTGATGTAACAGCTTATCTTCGTGAATTATAAAAGAAATTTAATGCAAGTTTTTTATTTACATTTGTCATGGACATTAAATAAATTGCTTATAGGTATTAATGTGTAAAATATATATTTGTGTATATATATACAGAAAATACGGAATAATTACTTAGCGCGAGTGTAATCTGTAAAACGTCGAGTTTTTTTATTGTTTTTTTCCCCTCTAATTGAACTAAACTTATTAAAGTAACATATTTCATGAAACCAGATTGATTCATCTTTTGCTGATTTTTAAAAAAAGAAATTGATTGAAGTATTATGACTTCTTAATTATGAAAAAAAAGTAATTGTAAAGTTAGAAAATTATATTTCTAAAGTAAAAAAAAAAATTTTAACCATCCCAAATTTTTAAATTTTTTTCTTTTTTATTACATGTGAATTTTTCGTGGTATAATCCCGTGATATCGGAAAAAGTATGACGCTACAGGATAAAATTTAGTTTTGCAAATGTGCGTAAACAAATAAATATTTCTGTAGCTGCATGAATTTTTAAAAAATTCTTGAATAATTCATGATTTTAATCAATTGGATGAATTTAAATTTCATGACGTTAACAAAATGCATGATTGATATTTTTTTGTAATACAATGAAAAACATTAAAGCGGCAATGTAGGTTATGCTCATGACTTAAGCTTCAATACGATTATTACGCACAATATATATAAATGTATATATATATATGTCCTTAGCATGCTAATTTTTTTTTTTTTCATAATTCACTATTCTTTCATTTGGTTTGTAGTCGAAAATGTCGAGAAAGAATTGTTACTATATATTTTTTAGTTAAACGAAAACATTGTTTTGTGCCTTATGCCATCTGGTGGCATGATCACTTCGTCTGTGATTTTTAAAAATTTGTCTTAAGAAGTTTTCTTGAATATAAAAGGGTAATTTTTTTTTTTTTTTTAAGTTTATGTAATTACGTTCTTTTATAATGTATTTTTTTGTTTGTTTCAAAAAATCTTATTTATATTCGTATAATAATAATTTTATTTAGATATTTTCTTATTAAGAATTTTTCTTTATATTCGTTTCTTAATAATAATTTAATTTTTTATCCATTTCTTATTAACAATTTTCTTTATATTCGTTTGTTAATAATAATTGTCTATTGTATTAATTGTATTCGTTTCCTAATAATAATTTTGTTTATATTTTCTTTTTTCTATTTCGTTTCTTAATAATAATTTTATTTAGATCCGTTTCGTAATATATTCGTTTCTTATAAATAATTTTCTTTATATTCTTTTTAATTAATTTTTATTTAGATCCAGTTTTTAATAATATTTTTTTTATATTAAATAATTTTCTTTATATTCTTTGTTAATAATAATTTTGTTTCGCCTCTTAATATTTATATTCTTAATAATAATTTTTTAGATCCGTTTCTTAATATTAATTTTTTTCCGTTTCTTAATATTTTTATTTAGATCCAGTTTTTAATAATAATTTTCTTTATATTCGTTTCTTAATAATGATTTTATTTAGATCCGTTTCGTAATATATTCGTTTCTTATAAATAATTTTCTTTATATTTAATTTGTTAATAATAATTGTCTTTGTATTTCGTCTCTTAATAATAATTTTGTTTTATATTCATTTCTTGAAATAATTTTTTTTAGATCCAGTTGTTAATAATAATTTTCTTTATGTTCGTTTCTTAATAATAATTTTTATTTAGATCCGTTTCTTAATAATATTTTTATTTATATTCGTTTCTTTGAATAATGTTTCGTTTAAAATTTTTAAAAGAGGATTTGCACTTTTCAAAAACATGTTTTCCTTATAAAAATTTGGAGACGTCTGTTAGTTAGTCAGGTTGTAAAACATTCTTCTCTTACGCAAATAAATTATCATGTTTGTAGTAGTAATTTCGAAGAATTTCGGAGCAGTAAGTTTGGAGTAATAGTTAATTGAAGCATAAAATAATTTCGCACACTTATAATCATCACTTTCGTGATAAAAGATTAAAACTTTTTTTTTGAATTTAATAGTTAAAATGTATTAGAAGAATTTCTATTGTATCGAATTACATTTTTTTTCTCTTAAAAATTACATTTTTTATTAAATCGTGCCGAGATCCTTCTGGGAATAATATTTGCGATCCCATCAATCTTTTGCAAAGCTTAAAAAAAAAAAACGGTATTTATTACGGATTGTTGAATTAAAGATATGGAGACATATGATCACGCCATATTCAATCTGCATCGAGTTTTTTTCCCGTTGATATCCTCACATAATTAAGAATTAATTCCGAGAAGAAGAAGAAGCTATGCCACAGATGCATAACGCATTGTGATGCATTCCTATTTAATGAGTGGCTACAAAGTTGAGTGGCCAGACGTAACACACACCTGCGCAGCCCCCTGTGTGATCAGTGCCCTCGCTTGAAATTCCGGACCACCCCTTCGAAAAAGATGCTTCGCTGGGGAAATAAATCCCACATTCCTAAATAACACAAATAGCATCACGCAATTCGATTTTGGCAGAGCCGGGCCCTGATTGGTTGGAACGGGACTGTCTGGGCCAATTCGGAAAGGGTCAAGACAAGCCGCCTCTAAGACATATCCCGCTGCTCAAAGGAACCCGTGGGAAATACCCAAGTCCATTTAAAGCAGTCTTCTTTGCCTTTATGTTTTACTTCTTTCCTCTTTTTTTCTTCCTGGAGAGAGAGAGAACGAAGCGTATATGTATACATAGTTTTTACTTATTATATTTTCTTCTTTCTTTTTATTTTTCTCGTTCGGTCTTTTCTTTTATGTCCGTGGGCGCATTCCTTGCCCAACAAGAAGAAGAAAAAAAGCAAAAGGCTTTTTAAATAGTTCGGCGAATGTCTGAGACTGTATGGTGCCAATCTCGAACGCGCACTCCATGCTAAAGATGCCGTCTGCCTTGTCTATTTCGATTCTTATTTATTTGTTTATTTTGTTTATTTATTTATTTATTCTTGTTTAGTTTCTGGTCTCGTTCTGTTCTTTGCTTTTTTTGGGGATTGGTGTTGGGAGATAAGCACTTGTGGGATTTGGCTGGACGTTAGTTGGTTGAAAGAATAAGAACGCCAAAAAAATAAAGGGGGCAAATTGAAAAAATAAAAATAAAAAGGGTCACAAGAATTTTCTGGTGGCTTTTTGTTTTATTTTGCTGCTTTGAGTTGTGTTATCTGGAACAGAGGGTTTTCATGTATCTGCCAACTCTATTACTGGGAAGATGAAATTCTCCCCCCCGTCTCAGTTTTTTACCTTTTGTACCCAAATCTGTTGTATGTATTTATAATTTTGTGTATAAAACTACGTAATTTTGTTTTTTAATTTTTGCTGATTTATAATGAAATGTCTTTTTGGTATTGATCTTTCAGTGCAAGGTATATTTTTTAATGATAACCTCGCTTTTGAAGCCAAAACTTAAAAGAAAATTAATAATTTTTTTTTTTCTCGTTCGGTCTTTTTCTTTTATGTCCGTGGGCGCATTCCTTGCTCAACAAGAAGAAAAAGCAAAAAAAAGGCTTTTTAAATAGTTCGGCGAATGTCTGAGACTGTATGGTGCCAATCTCGAACGCGTGCTGTCCATGCTAAAAGATGCCGTCTGCCTTGTCTATTTCGATTCTTTTTGGTTTATTTGTTTATTTATTTAAACAAGAATAAATAAATACTTGCGTAAAAACTAAACGTTTTTTGGTCTCGTTCTGTTCTTTGCTTTGGGGATTGGTGTTGGAGATAAGCACTTGTGATTTGACTTGCTTGACTGTGCTGGACATTAGTTGGTTGGAAGAATAAGAACGGCAAATTAAATAAAAAAAATAATAAATAAAGGGGGGTAGATTGAAAAAAAAAAGGTCACAGGAATTTTCTGGTAACTTTTGTTTTGTTTTGTTTTACTACTTTTGAGTTGTTAACCTCGTGTGTTATCTGGAACAGAGGGTTTTCATATATCTGCCAACTCTATTACTGGGATGAGGAAATTCTACCCCCTGTCTCAGTTTTACCTTTTGCACCCAAATCTGTTTTACGTACTTTTGTAACTTAGCAAATTTTCTGTAAAACTTCTGTACTTTGTTTTTTTAATTCATTTTTACTGATTTATGACGAAATGTCTTTTTTGGTATTAATATTTTAGTGCAATGGATATTTTTTTTTTTTTTTATGTTAACTCGTTTTGTAAAAACCAAAATTTAAAGAAAATTAATAATTTTTTCTTTTTTTTTTTTTTTTCAAACAAATTTTCACATTGTATAAAAATTATTATTATTATTACTACAAATATTTATATTAATATTATTATGTTTGAAATTAACTTTGAATTGTTACCAAAACTTACATCTTGAGTATATAAAAGAATAGAAAATTACCATATAGGGATTCTTTTAGAAACCGAGTCAATGTTTTAAACATAACGTTATTGAAAAGTTGGTTAGTTGAATGTGGCTCTTTGGCCATTTGTCCGAGTTATGAAATCTTCTTCTTTATTGACACAACAGCCCCATGTTGGACCAAGGATGTCTGCCTATTGGCAGATTTCGAGTCAGGAGATGTTTTCTTTTTATAGGGTAATATTGTGAGACTTACACAATCCTACAAGATCCTACACAATTACACAAAACGCCCTACAATCATGTTAGACTGGGACTTACGGTTTAAGGTGGATTCCGAACCACTATAAGCATCCACGATACCCCCTCGAAGTGAACCCGAAACCTGTGGCACCGAACGCCAGACAGCTAGCCACTGGGCCAACAGGCCCTTTTCTTTATTCTAGCGAAGTATAATTATTTACGCACGGTTGCTTTGCTTATTGGGGTTTCGAACCCAGGCCCTCTACAAAAATATCATTATATTGTTTACAGTTATATGTATCTAATCTTCGTGCATTGCTCAACTGCCCCATGGTGGGCCAAGACCTTCTGCCTATTGGCATTTTCTGAAACATGAGATGTTTTCTTTTTACTGAGTAGGATGGTCAGCCATACGCCCAACGCTCTGCAGTCATATTAGACCGAGATCTACGGTTTAAAGTGGATTTCGAACCACTTCAAACATCCATGATACCACTGGAACTCGAGCCCGAAACCTGTGGCACCGAGTGCAGAGCACTAGTCTCTCTGTCATCAGATCCCTTATATCTTATTTAAAGGAAATTTATTATTTAAGTCTTATATATCCAACTGAAATTCATATTTATATCATAAAAACAACCAAAATTCATGTTTATACTATTCTTAACATAAGTGTTTTCGTCTCATTGTATTGCTTGGCAATATTCTTAAAATTGTTCGGGCCGAATAATTTAAAACTTTAGCAGATTATGAATAAAATATCAAATAATCTTTATGTTTAAAAAATAAAATAAATTATTTATATCCCCCAATATCCCCGTAAAAAAAAACAATAATCCTGCATTAATGCATACAAAAGAATTTTAATTATAAAACTTAATCCTAGTAATTTAAAGTTCATATTAAAATAAGTAAGAAAATAAATTCTGTTAAATATAATAAAATTATTTTACCTATGACTTCTGAGTTTTAGGGAATATTTTAATTTAGCTTGTTATTTTTATTTTTAAATTAGGAAGTTGTTTTATAAGCATCATTTTAATGTAAACCAACGACGATGTAAAACAAATCACAAATATAAAAAATACTAAGATGCGAAAATATTATTTGACTATTTTACTTTATTTCCCATTTAGAAAGGTATTCCTGAATAAATTTTTTTAAATACACGTGGCTAACTGGCCTTTGTATGATCCACGTGGCGTCGTAGCAGAACTTATGAAACTACGCAGTTTAAAGTGACAACAACGTGAAATTTGACGGCCAAATCCGTTGACCCACTCACTTACATACACCATAACTTACTGGATGCGTTAAGTGCTTTCTACTAAATTTTTCTTGCAAACATTTGGTTTTTATCAATGTAAAAAAATAGGTTTACGCATGCAAAACAACTATCAGATCTCAACCTGAAGGTTGCCTTGTTTAAATGTGTTAAGGAGATTTAATCACAAAATCTTTTCAGTGGATTATTGGAGTGCTTCTTCAAAAGTTGCGCAATAAATAGTTTTGGATTTTATACATAAATAATATTGTTTTTTTGTTAATGATTGGTGTGTTTTTTATTATTATTTGTAATAGTGTTCTCTAAGTTATATTTTTATTTTTTCCGGATTAATTTTATTTAGTTTTATTGGTGTAGGCCATCTTTTCATTTTACGAATCGGAAGTTTACATGTAACAGTTAACTTTAACTTTAATACTGTTTCGCTGAACAATTAAATATTTTTTTTTTCATGTAGAAATACTCTGTTTTGCTTAAGGATAAATAAATACTTTTTTTTTTAAATTTAGAAAGAAGTAACTAATATTTTCTTGTTCCATTTATTTTTATTTATAGTTAGCAGATTGCATTTTTTAAAATACATGAAGTAACTAATATTTTATTGCAGCAAATAAATACTTTTTTTTTTTTAACTTAGAAAGCTAGATATTTTTGTTATGCTGTTAAAATATATGAAGTAGCTAATATTTTCTTGTTCCATTTCTTGTTATATTTATTTACTGTCCTCATAAGCTTGAAACTCCAGCAAAACCTTTTCATCAATTTTTATTTAATTTCGAATAATTTTATTTATAGAGGATACAAAATAATAAGTACAGTTATTTTTATAGATTTTTTTTTTTTTAATTCGTTATTTGGAATGTTTGATTTAACGAACATAGAATCTTAATTTTGTAAAAACTTGTTTAACTAAGGAACAAGTATGACACAAGAAATAATAATTTCAATTAATTAAAGGCAAAATAAGCTTTATTATAAGATTTACCCGTTGGTCTGTGGTAACGCGCAACAATTAATGTGTAGGGAGTGCTCAGATTTGAATTTGCTGTTTGTGTCAAATGAAATCATTGCTTTTAGAATGTGGAAACTCGATAGCTATTTTTGACAGCCTATATAAGCTTCTCGCATTGACAGTAAGATTTCTTGAAGAAAGTTTTACATTTTTTTTCTCCATATTAAAACGCAATTGTTGAGCAATTGCCACTAAAAATAATTTAATTAGTAATTTTAATTAATAATATAATTAGTAATTTTAATTAATAATGTAATTAGTCATTTTAATTAATAATGTAATTAGTCATTTTTAAATGAAAAGGACAAAGTAAACGTTAAATAATGTTTTACTTTTTGACCACATTATGTTTTAAAAACTATCTTGGTAATGCCCATCTTGTAATCTTACTATATTGTCAATTAAAATAGTTCTGTTTTTAACTTTATCCATATGCATTTCAGTTTAAGATAAAAAACAATTGCACATCAACGAAATTTTCAGTCTGGTATAAAAATTTGCAAGTTGTTTGTTTGCATTGAGGGAACATAAATATTCTGTACTATCAAACATGAATAATAGAAACAAAGTTGTTCTTCAATGATTCCATAAAAGACAAGAATATTTTGATTATTATATAACATTCAACTGCCATTAGTAGTAAGCAAAATGCGCTTCTTTTTTCAATGTCTTTTTCAAAAGACATAAAGCATGTAGACATAAGGCCATCTACTATTCTTGATTTGTTAACAGACATTAAACTATATAAATTGTTACAGACACTAAATCATATACATGATCGCATAATTATATAGAAAACTTTTGATTCGATAAATCAAAATCGAACTTGAGGATTTTCCACCAAGAATTCCAAACCGTTCCACTTTCGCAGGAAGCCTTGGTTGCATTTCATCCCCCAGAATTTATGCAAGCTCTAGGCTATTGGTGAGCCATCACTGGTGCAAAAAGACTATCATTCCACCTAGCATTGGAAAGTTTCTGTATTACACGTATGAAATATTTCAGACATGAGCTAATTCTAATTCTGAAGTGAGTCGTCTTTGTAAAACCGCCTTGTTGCCAAAGTAGAAGAACAAAAACACCAAGTCACGTGCTTATAAACCACACCTGCAGGAAGTTAGCTCGTTTCTCAGGATTTCTGAAAATGAGAGCCCTTTTTTTTTTTTTTTTTATTTTTTTTTTTATTTTTGGTTTGTCTTGAGCAGTCTCTGATCCAAGGACAAAATCATGTAAAAATTGCTTGGTGGGAAACAACAGTTCGAACAAAGATTCTATAATATCCCATGACCTTTTCGGCGGGAAATTTCATGTCCAAGACTTGATCTGAATGTACATTGATAAAAAAATCAATTTTCAAATACGTTTTTAATGTAGACCTTGCATATATATCTATATATTTGAAGTCTGTACTGAATAAAACTTAATTTAATAATTCTTTTTTCCCATTAGGTTTTGTCAATGTGTCCTTGTCCATGTGCTGTACTTATTCCTTTCCAAATTTGTAAGTTTTGATTAATCTTTTTTTTCTAATTACATATTTTTTTTATGATATGTGTTTATAAATTATCTAACAAAAATTGATTATATATATTTTTAAATTATTTAAGTTGTATATTTTTAATTTTTATTCGCTCATTCTTTTAAAAAAATTAAGACGTATCATATTTGAATATTTACTTTTGATAAATCTATGCATTCTCCATCAAACTTTTAATATAAAATTTTATATTTCTCAACTATGATTAGATTGTGTATTTTCATTAATGTGAATGTTATATCATTAACTTTGAATGTGACCGTCCTGTATAAATATATCGTTTATAGTACATACTTATCAAAGCCCAAAATTTGCAAGTTTCATTCTTTAGTACTAGTTTTCAAGTTTCATGTACGAGTTTTTTTGTTTTTACAGATTCATGAAGAAATTATTTTTAATTTTTGTACGTACGTTCACAATTAAGAATGCACTTAAAATTCAATTCTATCACAACATTGCAAAATTCATTGCGCTTAAAATTCAATTCGTTCACAATTCACAAAGCGTTCATAACTTAATTCGTTCCTAATTTACAGTTCAAATTTAATTCGTTCAGTTCACCATAAAGCGTTCACAATTTAATTCTCCTAATTTACAGTTCAATTCGTTCACAATTCATAAAGCATTCACAATTAATTTCAATTCAATTCGTTCCTAATTTACAGTTCACCTTCACCTTCACAATTCATAAAGCGTTCACAATTTAATTCGTTCCTAATTTACAGTTCAATTCGTTCACAATTCATAAAGCAATTTAATTCGTTCTCAGTTCAATTTAATTCGTTCCTTTAATTCGTTCCTAATTTGCACAGTTCAATTCGTTCACAATTTAATTCGTTCCTAATTTACAGTTCAATTCGTTCACAATGCGTTCACAATTTAATTCGTTGATCAGTGGTGGCCAAAATTCCTTGATCAGTGGTGACCAAATCTCTCAAATGTATGAGTTCAACAAAAATTAAGTTAACAGACATAAGATGTCCTATTGATCATTCAGAATTAATGTTAAGTGAAAATGAAGAAACCGATGAAGATTCTTAAGCGTCGGCAAGTATTTATAATAAAATTCATTAAATGATTAAATAAAAAGCTATTTTTTTACAATATTTTTAATTTTTTTTTTTATTAAAAACCTCAGTAATTTATGTTATGATTAATGAAGCTTACTGACATTTTAATTATCTGCATTCAAGACTCCATAAAGTTACTGTAAAATATACTATAGAAGTTTAACAGTGTTTACTAAAATGTCAGTAGATACACACATATTTAAATAGATAACCAATAGCAGTTTATTTAAATGTAAAAATATTTTGTCTGAGAATATCAGCTTCAGATGGATGTTTTTGTCCATTAAAAATATAAAATTTTAGAGAAATTCGTGTACAAATATTATTATTTGTATACAAATTTCCCTAAAATGTTATCCCGATATTAAACGATCCGATAGCAAACGATTTGCATTCGCCTTATGCTGCACAAAAACCATTAAAATTACTTCATTTTCTTTTGGAACATATTCGTGAACGAATTTCAAGAATATTCGTTCTAGAAATCAATATTACTTAATTTTTGATCAATATTCCTATAAAAAGAAAAACTAATTCATAATGCATTTGTTTTTATCTATCTGCTATTCCATTCATAAGTAATATTTTTCGAAAACTTTTACGAATTTTTATAAAAAGTATTCAAAGTAAAAGTACTTTTATTAAAATGCTTATTCTTTTATTTAAAGGAATTTCTTTGTTATAATAAAAAAAAAAAAAAATTATAAGCAGACTTTTATTTCAAAAGAAAAAAAAAAATTATTAAGAATTTTGTGAATAATATATTATTACAAATATAATATTTATTTGCCATTTCGTTTTTTAGTTAGGGAAATATTTTCATAATAATAAAACATTTATTTTAATTTTATTTCAAATAAATATTTCAGTTCAGCTTGTGTAATAGTGAATCATGCATTTTAAAGATTATTTCGTGAAATTTATAAAAAAGTACCTATTTAATTCTCAGAATTAAAATTGTGTAGGGGAAAAAATATAGAAATGTATTTGTAGAAATATATTGTATGTAAATGTATAGAAATTTTCTTTATTTTCGTGAAGAAATTGTGAATCAGATTTGTGAATCAATTCTGTTTCTGCTACAATTTTTTTTTTTTTTTAATTACTTGAAAAGGTTTACAAATTTGAAAAAAATTCATTCTAATACGATTTTTTTCATTTAAAAAACACTGATTTAATAAATGTATAATTCATAATAACGACTAAAATATTAACAATATAAATTACAAGAAGGATTTAGCTTGAGATACTTTTAATTGTTTTAACATTAAGGTTTTTAGTTTGCAAGGCTGAAACATTCTTTTTTTCTACCATTATTGTAATTGTACTTACAGCAAAACTTCCTTATTTTGGAAAGACAGAGAAAAAATTTTGCACTCGAATTTCCTGATATAATTATATGAATTTTCCCTTTTAAATAAATATTTTCCGTTTAACCACATTTTTCCTTTCTAAATACAATAAAAAGCGATACAATGTCGGAGAACATCAATGAAATGAGAAGTAATAGTTTTCCAATTTTGCACAATGTGAAATGCAAATTAGCAATCAAATATCATTTGATCTTGACACATTTCACTGCGAACGCTAAGGTTGAACATGCATTTTAAGGTGTGTGAAATTTGAAACTTTTGACGAACGAATTTGAAACTTACATACGAAAAGGCTAATTCTGAAGTAATAAAAACACGCGTTTATTACAACGTCAGATTGCGAGGCACTTTCGTGTGTGATAGGTTTCTTATTAAATTCTGAATTTCTACAAGTTAATACCTTTTAGGGGGCTTGAATGGGCAAGTGCATTAGCACTGAGTGCCACAGGGCTTTAGACTCGTGTCCTGGCGGTGCCATAAAGCTTGTAGGGTTCGGAATCCACTTTAAACCGTAAATCCCTGTCTAATATGACTACTATTACTACTGCACCACACCACATCACTATGCCTAGAGCTGAGTTGCCCTTTTTGGGAATGATGTGGGTGAGAAGAAGTCTGACTGGGCTCTGTGACGCTCTACTGTCATATAAGACCTGGGCCTACGGCTTAAGTGGATTCCGAACGACTACAAACATCCATGGCACCGCCGGGACCCAGAACCCGAAACCTGTGGCACCGAGCGCTAGACACTCGGCCATTCAGACCCATGACTATAGGGTGTAGGGCTGACGACGTTACCCCGTATAAAAAGAAACATCTTATGGTTTGAATCTGCCAGTAGACACTGGGAGTTAGTTATTACTTTTCAGAGATGTTATCTACTACCAAAAAAATTAAAATTTTGGATTTAAGTGGACTACAGAAAAATCCAAAAGTTGTATTCGTGTGAAAACATCTTTGTGAACAGATTTGCAGGGCGAGCAAATAATGAATTTATTGTGTAGGTATTTATCGAAACAGAACGATCGTCATATACACTGACCCTTTGAAATTAATGTCCATAGGATCTTTTCATTTACAATATACTTCACATCGCTTATATCCATTGGCACAATGACGCCAAGGCGCACTTTTCGCGCCAAGCACGAGTGATGCACCCGCTAAACTTCGGTCCTGGGTTCTGTTCTCACGTTGTCTATCCGCATATGACTTTTTGGGATTCGTCTTGATTAGTCTTTCTATTTCTGATCGGTCTCTTTGCTTCCATTTTTATTGCGTATAAGTCAACATTATAAAATTTCATTACAGTTTTCACTAGTTTTTAGATTTCACACGAATAAATTTTGTTTCACTGGGGCTGTTAGTCAGATATCATCCAGACCTTTCAAATGAGCCTTTGGTCACTCCCATAACACTTATGGATCTCGAGATATAACAGCGGGAACTGAGCACTCGAAAATGAATTATAAGTCAACTCCCTATCCCCCTTCCCACTCCCTGCTATATTGTTCCCATTAAAATCTTTCAACTAACCTCTGTGCGCTGATATATTTAGATTTTCCAAATTATGTATAGTTTTGAAACTGGACATGAAAACACAACCCTCCAATCCGGAACCTGAGAACCAATATGGATTTTATAGATGTTTTTACATAAAAAACAACACTTCTATGGAAATTTAAAAAAAGATTAAATTTCATTTCTTTTCCGTATTTACGCAAGTAAAAAACTTCCAATTTTCTAAAAAAATTGCTTTAGTTGTCGGGAGGGGGGGGGAAATAAATCAATGTTTTTAATAATTGAAAACTGAAGAATTAATCTTATTCAATATTGTGCACAAATAAATACATTGTCGTCATAACGTTTTTCTTTTTGTTTGTTGTTTTTATTTAAAAATGGGGTAGTTTAGTATGTGGGATAAATTTTCATAATTTTTTTTTAATGCGTATATTTTTATGAATTTTTTATAATGCTTGTATTTTGATTTAAAAATACTGTGCAGCTTATTTCGAAAATAAAAACGTATTTGTGAGTAAAATAAATTTTTATGACCTAACCGTTTAAAATAAACCATTATTTTATTTTATTTTTATTCCACTTATGAAATATGAGTTTTTATATTCTATATACATTGTTTTTTATAAGGTGCGATCAGCTTTATTGGATTTTATTCAAAGATCCTATTTTTGTGTGTGGTCTCTTGATTTACCTTTTTTCATAAATCAAAACATCTTCTTTTTTGTATTATAAAAATTTTACAAAATTCCTATTAGGGATAAAATACTAATTAATATTAATACTTTAAAAGTTATTAATAGTATTCTGCGAAAAAAAAATCAGGACACTTTCATTTAATGTATGCATTTTTGTATGAACAGTCTACTGACTGAGGATGATCGGAGACATTTCTTTTCGGGGAGTGACCGTTAAGGTAAAGTGCGTATGGTATTGGAGTAAACTCATAAAACTCCCAATAGCCAGTGTGGTTGTCGATGTAAAGGCTTACATTTACTATCACAATTTCTTCATTTCGGAAAAAGTGACAGCAATGAAGGCCACAAGAGGTTTGGAATCTGAATCCTCTTATAGTAATGCTGGTCAACGAATTGGATAAGGTATGCAAATGCATGTGCCGATATGTAAGATGATTTCGTTGTATAACCGAGTGTTTGATTCTGATTTTTATAAAGATATTTTTAATTTTTTATTAAAGGAAATGAAATACAAATTCATTAATGAAAACTTTTTGAGTTAATAGGATAGGAAAAAATTACTGAAATTTTTTTTTTTTTGTAATTATTCTTCAAAAAAACATTTTGGGATTTCAAAGTAGCGAGGGGACTCAAATTAAAGTGATATTCCTTATAAATTAATTGATTGTGTATCAGAAGCTGTAATTGCTAAATAATTTTTTTTTATTTCCAATGCCAAGGCAAGTACAAGAAGAATAAAAATAGTAATAAAAACAAAATAACAAGGGAAAAAAATACAAAAGAATAAATGTCCAGAAATGCACAGATGACCGAAGTCATTGCCTTAAGAGTTCTCTCGCACGCCAGTAAAGCGCTGTCTCCGAGTCGCCGTGAAGTACCGCACATCGTTGGAGGTGGTCGCTGTTCATTGGGTTACTTGAACCACATAGGGGGCAGCCAGGATTCGAAAATATTTTAATGCGATGGAGATGTTCTGCTAGATAGTCTTGGCCAGTCAGAAGTCGAACTGGGCGACAGCATGCCGTCGCGGATTGCTGGGTATTGCTAAAAGATCTTCAGCTCTCCAACGCTTTGACTTGATCTCATCATGAATTTGTAATTTTTAATCATTATTTGTTTGATATAAAGTTTTATAGAATGGAGGGACAGTGACGAGCATCTCGTTTGAAGTAGTTTTGAGCCTGTTTTTGCTAGACAATCTGCTTGTTCGTTCCCAAAATGCCACAGTGTCCAGGTATCCACTGAAGTACCACCCGTTTCATTTTTAAAGTCAGTTCCCTATAAATGATTTTGACACTGGGAGATTTCCTCTGATGAAGGTGGCTTGGTGGAGCTAATAGCCTGAATTGCGGCTTGTGAATCAGACAAAATAACCGCTCTGTTGAATCTATCCTGGAAAATTAGTAAATACTTCAAAGCAATTATTGTTAAATAATCAAATTTGGCTTTTCATAGAAGGTTATAATTTTAGCTACAGCATCATATTTTATTAATCGTACTATAAACATTACCCTACCCTGTGGCTTAACAATAGGATGGCAAGACGGGCAAATTGTCACGAGCCCGGCCCGACCAGAAAGGCTAGAAGAAATTAGTCGAGCCGAAAGTGATAGTATTGCAGCGTTGATCCGAGCCACCACAGCCCTGTACTGGCAATATACATGATCAAAACCGAAGTGAAAGGTCTAAATTTGACTGAATTTTAAAAAAGGACTTCTTCGTCATACGTTACTGATAAGGGTTTAATAAAGTACTACCTAAAGGCACAATTTGATAGTATTTTATTAAAAAGAAAAATAATGATGATACTTTGCATTGAGTGGCCTCCATTCAAAAAAATTCAGATGGTATAGTTAATAGTATAGTAATGGTATAGTTACCACTGCGCGTACCGTAAAGCCTATAGAAGACTAAGAAAAACAAGGTAAGAGAAACGAACGACGTAGTTCCATTTGTCGGAACTGGCAGAATTCCATTTTCCTCCTTTTCGCCAACGCCGTTTCAAAAGCGCCAAGTGATGCCAAAACCACTATAATAGAAATGTACGCAGAAAACAGGAGAAATAAAAGGGCACTATGAAAATGCATGTGCCTTTTTATAATTCATTGTCTATTAACAAATGCAAAATGGTTAACATAGGTAATTTACATAGGTGAACGACGAATGCATGTCGTTTTCAAGGAGTATCTTCTTGACATTGCAGTGGAACATCTCTACACGGTTGGCTATAGCTCGTGTACTGAACTTCCTTACTGTTCCAGTACTTCGAACTTCCGTACAGAAGTCCGTACAGTTCATTCGTCACCATGACGGTTTTTCGTAAGAATCTGACTCATCTGTGTAAACTTCCAAACAAGCCATAGCTGGGAGTATGTCTCATCGAATATTGTGTCACGTACAAGCACTGCGCTGCTTACTCAATGCATTCCATAACCCCGTAAGCCAGATGCATATTCGCTAGTTCGTATGATTAGTTATCCTACTAACACTTCTTCATTATGTGAAATGAAGAGGCTGTTTGATTACTTTCAGAACATCCGCGTATGGAAATCATTTCGTAACAGTACTTCTGTGTGATTCCAACTTGTCTAGGTGTGCTCTGACGCTCCTAGAAGTTTAGAAACATGGTACTGATGATCCCGATATAAACTAAGAATCTGCTTATTAATAGTTACGATTAAAAATAGTTATTTTTATTGAATTTCATTTATTGCATCTATGTAACTTATGTCCGTGTATGGGGAGCTTAACAATCAGAATTGTAACCGAAGTGTCTGTAAATAAGTGATCCAAAATAAATAATAATGATTCTAATATGACTGTAGAGCGTAGGACTGACAACCCTACTCTTAAAAAAAAGAAAACATCTTCTGTTTAGAATCTGCCAATAGGCAGACGGCCATGGTCCAACATGGACTATAGTGCCGGGGTGTTATATATAATACAAAAACTTGATTTTTGCATTACAATGCTATGATGTTTTTATATACAGTTTGCCTGTAGAGAATACCTGTAGTAGCTTTTACTCGTGCAAAATGCTCGCATTTTTAACTCACTCCTTGTGAGTTTTCCTTTGGTTGTTGTGTTTTTTATATGCAAAGTACGGTTATCATAGCAGCTGCCAGTTCTCTAAAAACTTTAGTTTTGTATAAATTTTCTTATCTCTTCAAACTATGTTTCAATTTTTTGAAGGCTTCATTTGTGTATTGGTCTTATATATAAAAAATAATTCAATATTTAATTTTTGTGTAGTATTCTTTATATATATATGGACAACTTTCTATAAATATAAACAAGTGACTGTCAAATGTGTGTGTTTTTAAGGAAAACAATAGGTTTATTCTCTGTTTTGAAAATACACAAAATGGAGTCATATAAAAAAATCTGAGTATTTTCAATTCAATGTATAATCAGCTTTAATATTGTGATCACTCTTAACAGGCAAACGGGACTGTTATGTCCCATCCTCTAAATAAGTGTGCTAATTAAATCAATTAGCAACATTGTCCTTGCTGTGTTATAGCAGCTTGAAATATCTGAAAATTTCAGGGATATTGATTGACAATGCAGCAATACGTCTCCTTAGAGCATTTCAAACATGATCCATCAGATTTAATGGACGTGATGGTCAATCCATATGCCCAATAGTCTTCCCACGGAGGTAATTCTCCTTTAATAGCGTCCGTGGAAGTGTTTTCTTCATCAGATTTTCAAATGAGCTGTGGTATACTGTGAATATTCAATTTATCATCTGCCATATGCCCAATAGTCTTCCCACGGAGGTAATTCTCCACCAACTGAAATTTGTGCTGCCAGCATTATCATCTTCGTGGGTTAGGACGAACAGTTGGATGAAGAATATATAACAGAGTAGTAACGATACTTCTTGTAACGATATACATATCAATGCGGTCATGCAAAGTGATACCCTGGAGTCATGAAATTTGTCTCTTTTATGAATAGGACTGGGATATTAGCAGGTTACGGGCTTCGGCTTGAGCAATAATTTTCTTGAGTCACTTTTCAAACAAAATCTGAAAACTTTTCAGTAAAGACATGCTGAGTTCCATTGACTTGCACTCCGGTCGACATATGTGCTTGCGCCGTTAAACCTTTCATTTCGGTGCTTTGTATAGAGGGGTGTACATTATGTTGATCGTCTTGCTTACAACCTACCGTCCGTGAAGCTAGCTTGCGCTCTATTGGTCTATGTACCAGCGACTTCATCATTCTAGTAGCTGCTACAAGCAAAATTTTAGTTGGTCTCTGTGTTTCCTTGTAGTCAGCTGTCATGTGGCACTTGTCATATTAGCTTTTACTTAGGCTGCTTAATTGAAAAAATTGTGAAATCGAAGTTTTATTTTTATCACAAAATCTTAATTTTTATGACTGTTCCTTCATTTGTGAAACGGTATATACATTCGCACTAGTCTTCACAAGTGCATTTCTGGTCAAACCTGAATCATAAGAAGTTATCACTGTTCTATATAACGTGTTAGCATATTGCATTTGCGTTTTCATTAAGCCACGCAACCCTTAACGCACTTCTCGTAATTACAAGACCAAATTAGTAGTTGCCAGAAGTTTTATTTTTAATTTACATAATCTCAATTTTTCTGACTATTCTCTTCATTTGTGAGACGATATATACATTTATCCTATGGTCTTCACAGGTCTGTACATTTCTGGTCTAACCCGAATCACAGAAGTTATTAGTGTTCTATTACGTGATAACTGTTCGGTAACATTGTTCTGTACGTAAGCTACTATCATTTTATTTTTAATTTTTGCACTTTCATCTCAATTTTTCTGACTTTTCCCAACATTTGTGAAACAGGATATGCATTCGCACCCATGGTCTTCACAAGTCTTTGCATTTCTGATCTAACCTGAATCACATCACAGAAGTTATCACTGTTCTATATAACGTGTTAGCATGCATATGCATTTGCATTTGCGTTTTCATTACGCCACCCAACCGTAAAAACGCAAATAAGATCTCTCGTAATTACAAGCCCAAATAGTTGCCAAAAAGTGGCGCGCTTTTTTTTTTTTTTTTCTTATTTCTTCTTTTCCATCTAATCTCCCCTACGTGCCGTGCATCTGAACCATCCAAACACACCTGCGTTGAAGGTAAGAGTTAGCGGAAAGGAGCAACGCACTACAGCCTTTATTTATGTACGCGGATGTGCGCCGAAAGGTAAGTACAAAAAAAAAAAAGAAGCAACAATAATAACGCTGCTGCAGACAGACGAATATTACAGCTGCTCCGTTACGCGAGGCGAGTGTCTAATTTCGAAGGCCTTGGGTCTTGTTTACTAACACCTCCGACTTTTCCCAAAGGCCGTTCTCTTTCTTCTTCTTCTTTTTATTCATTTATTCTTTTGATTTCCAGAAGAGCCCTGGCTCTTCATAGAGACGGAATAGAAAAGCGGCCAACGCGATCTCAAAGTCTCTTCTACCATTGGAGTTGGTGATCCTTTTTTTTTTTTTTTTTTTTTTTTGCTATCCTGGCTCGTTACATTCGCTCTTATGTGATTAGGTTATCCAATAGGTTGTGGTGTTCCTTTATTTATTTTTATTTTTTAGTGGTGGAATGAGGTCACTACATGAGTCGGTGTTCTGTTTTAAGTGAGAGAGAGAGAGAGAGAAAGAGCAAAATTCTCTTGTAGGGTAAAAGGGGGTGAGACGAGGAAATTGTTGGTGTTGAAGAGTGCACGTGTTGTTGTAGGGCTTTTTTTGCTTTTTTTTTTTTTTTTTTTTAAATGTTGTTGTTGATGGTTTTGGGTGGATGGGGTTTTAATATGTTGAGTGGTTCCTTTAATAGCATCCGTGGAAGTGTTTTCTTCATCAGATTTTCAAATGAGCTGTGGTATACTGTGAATATTCAATTTATCATCTGCTTTAGCAAAGAGATTTGTTTCTCATTTTCCGGAATACTGTCACAGGCGGCTCGTGGACTATCTTAACGTTTGTCGATTTAACTTTTTAATACACTTAAAAAAAAAGATTTTCAGATGTTGGTAAAATATTAAAACATAAAACTCGATCTGTCTCTAACTTTATTTTAACAGATGAACATTTAAATAGTTGAAAAATATTTTATTTAACAATTTATTGCATTCTTTTTGTCAATTTGCTACCTTAAATATGGTACTCCTATATGTGTTATATTTTTTTTTATTTCTAATAATTGAGTATAAATTTTTTTTTTTTTTTTTTACTTTAACCAAAATAATTTGTAATTATAATTTTATTATTATTTTTTAAAGTAAAACAGTATAAATAATTAATGAAGAATATAATTTGTATCATCGATTCTGCTAGCAAATTGAAAATATTTGAAACAATAAAAGGGAATGTTGATCTCTAAATTCTTATCAATATTCTCTTATTCTAAATTCTTTATTCACATTATTTTTTTTTAATTTTGTGCTAGTAATAAATCTAAAATGTATTTATTACTCCTGCGGATAAATTATATTCGATGCTTAAATAATGAATTCTATTTGCATGTTATTTCCATGGTAAAAGTTATAAAGTTATTCCTTGCGTGCGTTTTATTAAATATGACTTTGATTTAAAAATTGATCCTAATTCTTTATCTTCGTCAAAATGATAGGTGCGAAGTAAATACTTAAATGAATATAATAAATTTATTTAAGTATTAAATGATCATAATAATTAAATGAATATAAAAAAATGCAATCACGTTTTTTGATCATTCTCAAAACGATCACCAAAGATCTAAATTGATCTCATTATTATTATTTATCTAAAAGAAATGACATCAAAGATAACACATTTCCGGAAAGGTTTATATGATAATTAGCGATAATCTAAGAAAGAGTTTGTGTCGTGCTCCATAAGAATAAAATGTGAGCGTATTTAATAATTTGTCCACTCTTTGTATATAACCTCTTTAAGTCGAATCTCGATAAGTCGAAAACCTCCACAACTCGAGAAAATTTTTTTTTTGTTCCCTTCCCCTTCAACCCCAAAACCTCCATGACTCGAAATTTCAACCCTCTGTAAGTCGAAATAATTAGTCAATCCCCACAAGCCATTTTGGTATATATTTTACCACCGTAACTCGAAAAAAAAAAAAAAATTGAACCTCTGTATCTCGAACATTTGCAATATTTGATTTTACAACCTTTACAACTCGATCATTTGAAACTAATTACCTCTATAGTTCGAAGAAAATAAGCTACTGACTTTAAGGATTTGCCGACAATGCCCGTCATTGTTTCTTAGAAAACAATTTTTAAGTGTATAGTAAATAGAATAACCAATTCTATGAAATAGCTACTCGGTAGAATATTCTGCTCTTTATAGCTTAGATAATGCTATAGATAGAGAACGATCGAATTGTTTAAAGCAAAAATTATAAAAAAATAATAATAATAACTGATTTTTTTAATATTTTTAATTTTAAGGTTGTTTCGAATTATTTTTATTTTTATTGCAGTACATAATATAACTTTTAAGTTGCAAATAAACATGTTTATTACCTCTGTCACTTGAATTCTTATTTATTTTACCTCTCTAACTCAAAATAAGTTAGAAAGAATCTAAACCTCTACAAGTCGAATATTTCCTTACAAAATCAGCGTAAGTCGAAAACTCTATATAACTCGAATTATTTGGCGTCTCCCTTGAAGTCCAACCCGCTCTGCATGACACTGCGGATTAGACATGTTTATTATTATTTTTTATAAAATTTTCTTTTTAAATGTTTACTTTTTTTTACTAAACTAAAGATGAATCACATCCAATCTTTCATCAAAATCTGAAAATCTTTATTTTTTAAATTACCAATTATGTTTTTTTAAATAAAATAAACATTTAAAGAGGCAGGCATCTGCTGTAAAGTGTAGTAAAATTATCAATTGTATGGAAGGATAAATATCTGACGTAAATATATATATCTGACGATAAATATATGATGACTAAATTACTTGTTAGTGTGTTGTTGTTGTGTTGTTGTTGTTGCTTATCCCCTTGATTTAGAATCCTAAACCAAGTCCAGTAGATCATGCTGCATCAAATAGATCGTAAACTGTCCTCCCCTCATTCAACAGTTGCCTCACAGAGGCACCAATACAATCGATGAGATGAGAGGGAGACGCGATGGCCGAACAATGACAAAGGGTATATGTCTTCTCGTCTCCATTGAAGGTCAAACTCTTAGTGTGGCCAGTCCTTAGTCTAGCTAAAGCCGTTTGAGCAGGTCTAGGACAGGAGCACTGCAAGGACATACCAGGATATTTAGCGGCGTACCATGCATGAATTGGTGGCGACCTCCAAGAGGTATTCACTCTGGCTAAAGTCATGGAATGAACCTCTGAAGCTAACAGATTGGAAGAAGAAGCTTTGGGAAGTTCGCAACCTTCCCTAGCGAGCAGATCAGCAATTTCATTTCCATAGATGCCCACATGGGAGGGAATCCACTGCAAGCACACCGATCCGATCTGGTCCAAAACAGCTAGTTTAGAAACTATATCCTGCCCCAATTTGTCCAACTTGTTAGTGTGCTAGTCAGATATACGCGTCGGAAAGCAGTTTTGAAATAAAAAAATTTTTAAATAATTAGTGTGGGCATTTTTTTTCATCTAATTAATTACTCTTCTGATTTTATGTAATTTAAAATTTTAATGATTAAAAACAATTTTTACTATAGTTTAAAACCCTCCAAATATACTGGAAGAGATAACAAAGTGACGATAATGTCACTCTGTTTGAACCAGCCCGATTTGACCACTTGACAATTTTTTACACAATCGGCGGTGGAACAACATGTGCAGTACATTTTCAACTTCATTCATGATTGGAAAAAGGCTTAACAAAAATCGCAATTCTGCAAGCACATTCTTGTTGTGATTTATTTAAAATTTATAAACAAGCATGATGTAGATATTTGAATTTAGTAAATAGGAATGCTTTTATAGCAACGGAATTGATGAGTGAGTTGTTGTAGTGTATTTATTCATTTTAATTTCCATAGACTAATATTTTGTTTGATATAGTCAATTTCACAATCCGTTTTTTGTTGAATCATTCTGTCATTGGTACGTCACTTGTAATTTCTAATTCTGTTCTGTTTCAAAATGTTTTTGTTACGCGATATGGGTTTATAAGTCCAAGGCCCTTGTGACTTGTTTACAAACATTTCCAGACTGCATGCTAATTAAGGAGAAGGAAAGTGAAAGCTTTGATTTGTGTAAACAGTTTTACATTATTTGAGGGTTTTTAAAGTTCTTTTCTATTATTGTATTCAGGTCATGAGATATTTTAATTCTTCTCGTGTGAAATTACCATACTTTTTAAATAAAGTGCCATCTATATTTTAATTTAATTTTGTAATAAAAGCATGCGTTTTTTCTTGTAGTATTTTAACTCCCAAGATATGCAGATTTATTTGTGAAGATAGACACCGAATGCTGTTCACTATAACTGAGGAAAAAAATATCCAAAACATTGTAATCGGCTGGCCATATATACAGATGACCCGTAAAATTTAGAATTTAATTTAAGAATAAAACGCATAATAGTAATCTTAATAAAATTACAAACGATACAATTAGAATAGAACGATAGAAACGAATAAAATTAATTTCAAACGATTTTCTTTTCTTAAAAGTCAATTATTTGGTAAATAAGTATTTTACATAAAAAGCTCATGAAAGAAATTTTAATTGATTATTCAATCGTCTCTCCGATATTTGGATAGCGTTTTACGATTTTAGTTACTGATGGAAAACTGCATTTAGTCAACGGTTGGAATCCAGCTTAACTGACCATTGTATATTTTCCTCTATTCTTTATCCTTCGTTGCTTTTAAATTAAAAAAAAAAAAAAATATTACAAATGCAATTTTTCTTTTGAAGAATCAATGTTTTACTTGGAGCCTGAATGGCTGAGTGGCTAGCACTCTGGCGCTCGGTACCACAGGTTTCGGGTTCGAGTCCCGGCGGTGCCATGGTTGTTTGTAGTAGTTCGGAATCCACTTTAAAAAAGTAGATCCCGGTCTGATATGAGCGTTGCGGGGGCATTGTTACTCCGCGTCCGTGGCTTATCTTCAATTTACACGCGCCCCCTGGGTAATACAAAGTGAGTGCGTCTGTGCAGCGCTTGCCTTAAGGCATCCAAGACCAAGCTGTCTTAGTGTTTGCCAGCTGCATTAGAAAGAAAAAAATGTTCTACTTTGAAAAAAAAAAAAAAATCGAAAAGAATTCTTTCATGCCATTTTGTGTGTATATTTTTCTTCGATAGTAATTAATGATTTCATTAACCATCCTTTTATTCATTGTTAAAAGTTCAGTTTGGACATCTAACTGGACACTTTTCTGATACGCAACGGTCATCTGATACTCAATCCCAAATGCTGTTGATCTTGAATGGGTACTATCACTTCTTTTATTTTGCGAAAGCAGTTTACGATAACTTACCATAATTAAGATGGCTTCGAAATTAACCTTCAATCAAAATATCATAATTTTCTCCCTATTGCAACTCTTGAACTTAAAAGTGCGATTAACATCAATCAGTAAAAAGACTTGAAGCTTATTCATACTTCACTGAATTTTACGTGACTACTTTTCGACGTAATTTTTAAAAATATAATATTATGAATGACTTATTTAATTTATTTTAAATATTAGAGGGCTTGAATGTTCTACTTGTCAGTATTAGCTTTCATTTAATTTAATTTTATTTTATTTCATTAAAAAAATTTTTAACTGAGAGATTTGCAAGTTTATATTTAAACGGCATGCGATCGCAATAAGGAAAATGTCTCTTTGCCATTTTTTTTTTAAAATTATTCTTAGGGAAAAGGATTTGGTTGTAAGTTGTGACTTAATCAAGTCAAAGCAAGAATGTCACTCTCAATTAAGTACAGTAAGACATCGTTTAGAGCTGTTTCAGTATTACGCTATAGTATTGGGAGTACCCGAAATCGCATTCGGTATCGGTATTGCTGAGTTCATTTTTGAAAAGCTACAATTATTATGGAGGCTGTAGATAACATCTGGAATAAGGTGACCGAGATCTGTTTGAAAGCGGTATGGAAGAATGCAGGATTGGAGCTAAGAATGATATTGACACAAGAGAAACCATTGTTCATGTTGCCAAAATTATGAATCTAGCTAATGAAATGGGGTTGAATAGTGTAAAAGTGCCAGAATATTGAAGAATTATTGCAAGTTACATCTGATGTAAGTAACGACTGATCTTAAAGAATCAGTAGAACAACAAGTGCAAGAAGATGACGAAATTAGCTTTTTCTGAAGACTAGGAACTTTCAAGGAATTTAAAAAAAAAAGTTTACACATTATAATGGAAATAATGGATTAGTTTATTAGAGTGTTTTTTAAATTTTGTTAGATGTTCAAAGACAACACATTGATGATGTGATCTCTCCTGCAAGCTGAAATTTATTAAGAATACTATTTATTTATTTATTTATTTATTTATTTTTTTTTTTTTGAGAAATATGTCGTTTTTTCCTCTTATACACCTATGATTTGGATGCCACGCTGTATGAGCCAGGTGCCTTAAAGTGAGTTGGATTTGAAAGGTACCATATCTACGTCGGAAATTGGTTGGAGAGTTCTATCCACTTTATATTTATCCTCTGTTCTATCTATCCACTAACCAGGCAGAGGAATGGAAACTCTTCAAAGCTGTTCCATCGGAGATCACCGTTAGTTTAAAAGTTCACCCGTCAAATTGCTAATTCGTTTTATTCTTTTCCAATGAGGATGACATCGCAACTTCCTAAAGTACCATGTTTAAGGCCCGAAATTGATCGGAGAGTTCTATCCGTTCTATCTATACACTATCCAGGGAGAGGAAGGCAAAGCTATACCATCGGGAATGTCTGTTAGTCTAAAAGTCCACCCGTCAAATTGCTAATTCGTTTTATTGCTTTCCAATGCCGGGTGTCTACATCAGAAATCATTTGTGGCTATAAAAGGCAGATTTGTAGCAAATTTCCAAGATGCATCATGGTAGGCTCGCAAAAATTTCCCTACATTGTGCCTCATGAATATCCTTTTAAGGATGACATTGCAACTTCCTAAAGTACGCCCGAAATTGGGGGAGAGTTCTATCCGCTAGCTATCTATCCTCTGTTCTATATATATCCAGGGAGAAGAAGGCAAAGCTGTCCCACGTGGGATGTCCGTTAGTCTAAAATCCCATCTGTCAATTTTCTAATTCATTTTGTTTTCCAATGCTGGTTGTCTACATTAGAAATCCTTTGCCACTACAAAGGGCAGATCTGTAGCAAATTCCCATGGTGGGCTTGCAAAACTACCTCTAAATTGTGCCACCTGAGCATCCTTCAAGAATGACATCGCAACTTCTTCCTCGAGCCCAACGGAAGGACATTACTACTTCGAGCGGTGTGAATTCATATAAAGCTTCGTTAAATCTTCTGCATGTAGGGTTCTGCAATGTGAATACCCTTATTAGAAACATAAACTAATATACAAAATATCCTTCCTTTAAGAAAAATATACAATGTATTTGTATGGAGTGACTCGGTGGGCTTACAGATTTACCACTCCAGACCCTTGCTTCCATTCCAAAATATCCTCAAGTCTTCGTGTGTTCATGGTCGTACTCTTAAAATGCAAATATCCTTAAAAGGTAAAATAAATATCATTCAGCAATTACATTTGAAGTGTTTAAAATAATTTTTATTTCCATCTCTTCCGTTTCCTGAACCCGAAAACCTTTCCAAAGAGACAGGTCTGCTTCGGAAAAATAAATAAAACAAACTAAAACGAAAGCAGGACTGTGTACTTCCCACGCCAACCTCTTTTACCATATCCCTATTTATGAGGGTGAGTGCCTTCCAGCAGAAGGAATGGTGTTCCACACCTTTAGGTAAACGGAAGTACCGCGTTTTCTGCGAAGCATTTCGGTCTCGTAAAAAGCCTTACTCATCCGCGTCGTAAACATTATAGTAGTATTTGTGGTGCCTTGGGTTTTACGGCCGGAATACTTTTTCCGGAATACCCGTTGCGCAGCGGGTTTCTGTGTAAACACGGGTGCTGACTCTGGAATGAGCACTTTTAACAAAAAGTAAGACGCACTCTCTTTGAGATGGGAGATTTCTGATGAATTAGGGATTCAGTGTTGTCTGCCTCTTTTTTTTTTTTACACCTGTGCACCTGCAATTTTGGTTATTATTTAGATCATTAATCATAATTCTTCTTCTTGCTTCTTCTTGGAGTATTTATTTACTTTATATTTTTGCCAAAGGGTTTTATTCATTATGACATTTTTTTTTTCTTCTTATGTGTCATTTTGTTTTGGTGAATTAATGAGAATCTTGACGGAAGCGCAGATTTTCGAAGGCCACAGACCCTCATACTCTTAATGTAACCTATATATATATATACAGCTGGCAATACAGATACAGTCAACAGTTAATCTTTATGTTATAGACAAGGGACGCTACTCATTTAGCACTACCCAGGGGGTGCATGTAGTTTTAAGATATGCTACTGACGCGAGTAACACTACCCCACAACACTCTAAGATCCTATTAGACCAGGACCTATGGTTTAAAGTAGATTACGAACCACTACAAACATCCATGGCACCGCCGGGACTCAAACCCGAAACCTGTGGTGCCAAAGCATTAGCCATCAGCCCCAATATATATACACAAACATGTATGTGTGTATATGTATATAACTAACTACTTACCATTATATACAGCCCAAAGTTGTCGAGACAGGAGAGCGTTTCTTTTTTAAAGGGTAGGCTTGCCATCCCTACCTTTCAATGCTTTACAATCATATCAGACCGGAACCCACGATTTAAAGTGGATTCCGAATCATTACAAACGTCCATGGAACCACCGGGTCTCTAACTTGAAACTTGTGGCACCGAGCGCTAGTCACTCGGCCATCAAGTCTCAGGCGCAACGTTATTGTTCAGTTATATAGAGAAGACATTATTTACCTAACTGTTTTCGGCCTGGTGGCTATATATAAATATATATGGGCGCAACAGCCCGATGGTGGGCCAATGTCTGCCCACTGGCAGATTTCTAGGCCCACAACGTAGGATTGTCAGTCATACGCCCAACGCTCTACAGTCATATTAAACTGGGATCTATGGTTCAAAGTAGATTCCGAACCACTACAATATATATATATATATATATATATAATCGTACGTTATCATATTTATCGTGCTTTAATTGTCGTGCGTATTTCATCATCAATATTATTGTTTTTGACTTATGCTGTCTGTACGTTGGTATGCAAGAACCCACTTTTTAATTGGCAACATAACATTGTTACGACGTTATTTCTTAAGATGGAATAGGTTTTGTGCATGTAGGCTGGATTAATAGTGAGTTTTCAAGATTTCATGTCGTAAAAAGCCAGCCAATCGGATGGCTGAGCTCCTGACCAACCAGGTTTTCAATTGGCTTAGATCAGGGAGTGCCAACCCGCGGCCCGACTTGAATATTTTTTTGGCACGTGAGATTTATCACACTTTTACAAATTATATTTATTTTATAATAGCGAAAGTGGTGGAAACCAATGTATTAAAAATATTATGAATTTACAGTTATGAGTTTACTATTACATGAGTATGAGTCATGAGTTTACTAGTTTTCATTTATGAGTTTGCAGAATAATTAAATTATATTCTGAGAACTCATGATGCATGCGCATTTTGAAACATCTAATATAGCAGATTCTATGTTTCACTTTAAGTGACTTCAGTAACGCAGTGACCATCCCTAGATATGCACAATTGATTGGTAATAGCAGAGCAAACCAGACTCTTAGTTCAAATTGTTAGAGCTTTGGGTTCAACTTATACTTGCGAATCATTTTTTTCAAAATGAAATTGACCAAACACAAAACACGCTGAAACATAGCGGACGCTAACCTGCAACACCAATTACGATGTGAAAACATCCAAATTGAGATCGATTTGCAAAAGCTAAATGAAAGAGTGGAGAAACAAATATCGCGCTAGTAAAATATTTTTTTATGATTTCATGTATATTTATATATTTTTTATATTTCACTTCTTACATGCATTTATTTACAATGGGCGTTTAGTATCATTATTATTATATTATCTATATTTACATGTAAGAATAATAGTAAACACAATGATAATAACTCATTATGTTTCAATTATTCACACCAAAAAATGTCTATAATGAGTCTAAATCTAATATGGGGACATATAATTTTATTTTTTTTTTTTCTTCTGGGTGGACTTTTGGAAAATAGAATTATTAGAAACGAGACATTTGCATTTGTTATGGAATCGACTTTTTTTTTAAAAAGACTGTAACGCACGCTACCAATAACAGTCGAATTCCTTTTCACTTTGTTATTTTAATTTCTTACAAATTCGTATCGCTTGCATCTATTCTGAATTTCCCTGACAAATTTCTTGTCCAATCAAACTACTGATTGGTTGGTCTTTTTGCGACTTCAGAATTTAGTTTGAAGTAAAAACCCACAATAATACCAATGTTAGGATAAAATGAAAATAAGTAATTTTAGTCATATTTATTATTTATTCGCTGTGTAATTAAAATAATCTTAGATTATTATTAACAAATATGTTCTTGTAAGGACTATCATTATATAATTTTTTTGATGAGCATGAAATCTTCGTTACTTTTGTTTTATTTTTTCAATTTTTATTTTATTTATAACTTTTTGCTGAATTAGAAATGATCCGAGTAGTAGTTTTTTTATTGGAATTCATTTATTTAGCAAGGATATATATATATATATATATATATAGCTTCAAAAAAATGTTTAATTGATCTTAAAGAAATTGGTCGTGTAATTTCTAGAATTCATTATATATAATATTCATTAAAATATACATTTGTTGACTGTTTATTATTATTTATTAGTAATATATTTTGTTGCATGAGAAAAATTTGTTTTCAAGAAACTTAATACCAACATATTGAAATACAATTCATTGTTAAAGAACTGAAAATTTTTGAATATTTTTTAAAAGATGCATTGTTAGAAAAAATAATATGTATTGAATTTTTTATAAATTAAAAATACTACTATTGTCAAATATTTTAATGTGATCATAAATATTGAAACAGATGAGTTATAAATATGCAATTATTTTTTCAATTAGATAAATTGTTAGGAATGTAATTTTATTATTTTTAATATATGATTAAAAAATTAAAATTATCTCAAATTCTTGGTATTTTAAAATTAATTACATGATATTTTTATGCTTTTAAATTGTAACACTATTTCTATTTCTCAAAATTAAATAAATAATAATAATAACAAACTTTAAAAAAAAAAATTGAATGCAAAAGTGTTTCTAATTTCTTCGTGTAGATGGCAGCACCATTACATTAAGACAAATTCTTTTCTTGTTCATCAGGACTTACTTTAGAATAAAAGCTTGCTTACTAAGCCAGAAAAAATAAATTATAGTATTTTTATTTTCAATATAAATATAGTTTTTAAGTTAAACTTTCCTTAATTTATTTAAAAATTCAAGATTAAAATTCTGTTTGTAATAAATACTATATTTTTTTATAAACAGCCTATCTCACTAAGGTTGAAATTGATAATTAAATTATTTAGGAAATTTTCTTCAAATAATTATATTTAAAATAACTATTATGTTTATTTTTTTTGTCATTGAGTATATATATATTTTTTTAATATGCATATAATATTTTTTTTTATCATTGACGTAATTATTAATTTTCATATTTTCTTTCCTCTTTCTTTTTTATACCTTACTGTATTTTAATGAGTACATTCTTGTACCATAGATTTATAGGATTTTTTTAAGTTTCTTTGAATTTCTTTTTATTATTATTTCAATGAATGGCTGTAATTGATTTTTTTAAAACAATCAATTAATTGAAACCTATCAATATCAATTACATTTACAATCCAATCAAAACACCAAACAATTACTTTTTCATGCAATTGTTATGTGCTATAGATGCAATAATATAGAAAAATTTCAAGTCTTTTATAAACAAATTTCGTTAGAAAAGTTAATATTTTTCATGTATTTTAAATTTTTTTATGGAAGTCTTTTAGAATTTATTTGATTATTGTTTCGATATTCCTTCAAGCATAATTTAAATGATGCGAATTTCTTTCTTAAGATTAAAGTCAAAATACTATTATTTTATAAAGTTTTACAAAACTCTAAATATTAATAAATAATAAAAAAACAAACTTTTTCTAATAAAAATGCAAAAAAAAAAAAAAAAAAAATGGTTTTCTCTGTCTATACATAGATGGCGCCACGAATATGTCTTCTAGCTTTACATATTATAACATTTTTTCTGAATTGGTTCATAGATGGCACTACCAGTTCGTGAGAAAATGTTCCATTGCTCTTAATTTCGAAATGTAATTAATTAAAATTATTTTTCAATTTTATTTAAGCATCTAAAGTTACAGTTCTATAACTTTTTTATTCATTAGAACGCAATTTAATTTTATCTGTTACAAAGTGTTTATAACGGAACATATTTTATTACAAATATCATTAAATAATAAAAGGGAGAGGTAAATTACTGTTGTTGTTTTTTTAACTTGTGAAAAAGAAACGTTCATATTTAAATGTGTGGAATATTTTCTGAAGATTAAAAAAATGTTTACTAGTTATTTTAATTATTTGATTCATTTTATTAGTATTTTTTTCTTCTTGCATTGCTGTATTTATTTTTAAACGATAACAGATTTTATTTCGTTTCATAAAGTAATAATTATTTAAAGAAAAACTGTATTTGTCATATTGAATACTTTTAGCTGATACAATTCGTCAATTTATTAATGACAATAGCAGATGTAAAATATTGTTTTAATAAGATTTTTAAGATAGATTTTCTTTTTAGTAGATTAATATTCTGATAGAATAGAATGATATATTATAAATTTATATATGTTGTTCTTCCATTATTTTGAGCAAACATATAATAATTTATTATTTAAATTTACAGATTCTGATGACTGTTAAATGATTTAAAATACGAGGATTATTGACAGTTGGGCTGCAAACTTCCACATTTTTCTCAAGAATCATAGTAAGCCATTTATTTCTACACGTTTTGTAATGGTAAATAAAAAAAAGGTTTTTTTAGGAAATGCAATTTTATTGTATCAAAGATTTTCTTTAGATAATGATTTTTGCACAGAAAACAAAAAAGAATTTAAGCTAATGAAACTGTTATTACTAGATAATAGATTCATTAATTAATTACCTCGTGTAAAACTGCATATTTTTGTATTGCATCAAAAACAATAATGACAAAAAATTACAATTTTAATAAAAATTAAATGATATAATTTTAATCAATTGTATTTTAATTACATAAAACCTGCAGTTTTGATAGCAAGATTCCAATTGATAATTAATTGAATTGATAAAATAATTCTGTTCGTGTATTTTTTTTTTTTTATGTAGATTCACATATTTTGATTTTCCTTATTGATGTATATATTTATTCAATATTTAATATATATTATTATTTTTATTTTATTTTATTTATTATTTACATATTTCAATTTATTTTTTTTTTATTTCTTTTATTTATTTATTTAATCTCTTTTCTTAAGTAAATTCTTAGAAGTATATTAAATAAACAATTTCACAGAGATATCAAATAATCGTTGGCATCAGATTGCATAATATGTTGAACGTTTTATCGAATTATAATTTTCCATTCATATTTTATCTTTATTTAAAAAAAAAAAAATGAAATTTATCAAAATAAAATATGGATGAAGTATTCCTATCATTCAAAAGGAATATGTTATGAGTAATTTATTTACAAAAACCACGACACGTGCCACTTATAAAACTTAAGAAGCTCTCAAAAGCAGAGAAAGAGAACCTCTTTTAATATCCGCTGATAAATTTAAAAACCTTTTGCTTGTAATCATATTCATTAGAAAAGGAGTGGTTCTATTGAATCACATAACTCTTGTGGTTAAGATACAAACTATAAACATTTTACAGGATACAAACGCATTATATATTTAAAAAAATAAATAAAATCATTATCCTTGTCATAGAGATACTCGAAATGTTCCTTTTAGTGAGTCACTACAAACTTAAAAAAAAAAACACCACCTACACCACAACGAAATTGTTCACTATCCACTAAAAAATATTGATATTTACTGCTCTGACGCCTGCAAAATTATCTTCTATTTTTACTCCTCTCTGGCAAAGAGGGTGTAGTATGTTGTAGCAAAAGGGTATAATAAAAAAAAAAAAAATGAAAACAATTTTAATTAAATAAAATCAGCAATTTTTATAGTAAAATTCCAATTGATAATTAATCGAATTGATAAAATAATTTTGTTCCGTGTACTTTTTTTTGATAATTTTTTATTTGTTTATTTAAGAATTTTGATATTCATTTTTAATGTATATATTTATTCAATACGTATTTCTATTTTATTTTATTTATTATTTATATATTTTGGAATTTTTTTTCAATCATTTTTATTCGGAATCTTTTATTTATTTAATTTTTTTCTTAAGTAAATTCTTAGAAGTGTATTAAATAAACAATTTCACAGAGATATCAAATAATCGTTGGCATCAGATTGCATAATCGTTTGCGTTTTGTCGAATTATAATTTTCCATTTATATTTAATTTATTTATTTTTAAAAAAAAAAATGAAACTTATCAAAATAAAATATGAAGCCAGGCAACACTATCATTCAAAAAAGGAAGATATTATGAGTAATTTATTTACAAAACCACAACACGTGTCTCTTATAAAACTTACGAAGCTCTCAAAAGTTGAGAGAAGAGAGTCTCTTTTAATATCCGCTGATAAATTTAAAAACATTTATATTCATTCGAAAAGGAGTGGTTCTATTGAATCACATAAATCTTTGTGGCTAAGTTACAAACTATAAAACATTTACAGTACACAAACGCATTATATATTTAAAAAAAAAAAAAAAATAAAATCATTATCCTTGTCATAGAGATAGATACTCGAAATTTTCCTTTTAGTGAGTCGCTACAAACTTAAAAAAAACACCACCACCTACACCACAACGAAATTGTTCACTATCCACTAAAAAATATTGATATTTACTGCTCTGACGCCTACAATATTATCTTCTATTTTTACTCATCTCTGGCAAAGAGGGTGTAGTATGTTGTAGCAAAAGGGTGATCAACTTCCTTGTTGCATTCGTTTGATAAGAAGAAGTAAACACACGTTGACACGCCCTATCTAGTCGGCAAATAACGTTCTAAAAATAAAAAATATCGTTTGGTGCATTGGAAGCGTCTATTTGGCGCATTTTTTTGGCATTCTTTTTTCTTTTTCGGGATCCTGTATGTCGGTGGCGGTCCGAGCTCAAGGCGGTATGGGGTCAGGGTTCAAATCTTTGCTGACGACAAGTTCCGGCGACCGTCTGTCCGGCTTTCTTTGAACCTCTCCGGACTTCTGAGTGGGTGCGGATCGATGGGTGATTGATTGGGAATCTGCCACTGGGGTCCCCCTCATTACCTAGGTAAAAAGTTTTTCACGGTTTGGAAAAGATAGGGTTCGGCCTTTGCCGGTTGGCGTCTTGATGTGGGTTAGATTTTAATTGACATGAAAGACATGAAGCTACCGTCGTCGCCAGTGTGCAATTGGCATTAGTTCTGCCGGAATTTTACCTTTATGTCTGTTTTTGAATAATATTTATGGTTAATCATGTTGCATTTTTTGTTAAACAGAAAATAACTTGTTAAAAATAAGCTGTTGAAAAATTCATTAAATCAAAAAAAATCTATTTCAAATATTAATATTATTAATTTTGTTAGAAAAAGATGATGTTATTTAATTCTTTAAGTAACTTTTTTCATTCTATAAGTAGCATTTCGATTACATGTATTTTACAACTGACAGAAAAGAATTAAAATGGAACAAATAATGGCCATCGTTAAGTTTTAGAAATATTAAATAAAAAGTTAATGCACCTGAGAATATTATTTCATTTAGGATAAATATTGAGAGAAAAAATTGATATTCATCATAAATTAGAGATTGCCAAAAGAACATTTAAATGAAATGTTCTATTCGTTAGGTTAATTTAATTTTTAAATATTTTTTTTCTTTTATTTGTTTATGATTGTAAATTAATTTTTTTTTATATTTTAAATATAATCTGGGCAATTTTCATTGTTTCAACTGTATTTACTGTGTCATATCGGAAATATAGCCCCCAGTGGCTAAATAGCTCCAAAAGAATACATCAATCAGAGAGAAGCATCAATTCCGCAGAAATATTCGTTAGGTCTAAAAATTCAGAATAAATTAAAGAAGGCTCTTATTGTAAATGAAGAATAATATATTAGCAGAAGAACAAATAAAATGGATCTTTAAGTGTTAAAAAATATAAATAATCAGAGAATATTATATTTCATTTACGATAAATATTGAGGGGAAAAAATTGATATTATCATAAATTAGAGATGGGCAAAAAGAGCATTTAAATGAAATACTTTATTTGTTATGTTTAAAAATTAAAGATGGAAAAAAAATTTATTCATTTAGGGTCTTATTCTAAAGGAAGAATAATAAATTAGAAAAAGAACAAATGAAAAGCCATCGTAATTGTTAGAAATATTAAATAAATTGTTAATACATCAGAGAATATTATTTTATTTACGATAAATATTGATGGGGAAAACTTGATATTATCATAAATTAGAGATGGCCAAAAGAGCGTTTAAATGAAATACTCTATTCATTAGGTTTAAAAATTAAGATGGAATAGAATTATTCATTTAGGGTCTTCTTCTGAAAAGAATAATAAATTATGAAAGACATCGTAATTGTTAGAAATAAAATAAATTGTTAAGAGATGGCCAAAAGAGCGTTTAAATGAAATACTCTAATTAGGTTTAAAATTAAGATGGAATAAAAAATTTATTCATTTATCTTATTCTAAAGGAAAATAATAAATTAGAAAAAGAACAAATGAAAGACATCGTAATTGTTAGAAATATTAAATAAATGTTAAGAGATGGCAAAAGAGCGTTTAAATGAAATACTATTCATTAGGTTTAAAAATTAAGATGGAATAAAAAAATTTATTCATTTAGATTCTAAAGGAAGAATAATAAATTAGAAAAAGAACAAATGAAAGACATCGTAATTAGAAATATTAAATAAATTGTTAAGAGATGGCCAAAAGAGCGTTTAAATGAAATACTCTATTCATTAGGTTTAAAAATTAAGATGGAAAAAAAATTTATTCATTTAGGGTCTTATTCTAAAGGAAGAATAATAAATTAGAAAAAGAACAAATGAAAGCCATTGTAATTGTTAGAAATATTAAATAAATTGTTAATATATCAGAGAATATTATTTTATTTACGATAAATATTGATGGGGATAACTTGATATTATCATAAATTAGAGATGGCCAAAAGAGAAATGAAATACGGTTTAAAAATTAAGAGGAATATTATTCATTTAGGGTCTTCTTCTGAAGGAAGAATTGAAAGACATTAAATAAATTGGTGGCCAAAAGAGCGTTAAATGAAATACTCTATTCATTAGAAAAATTAAGATGGAATAAAAATTTATTCATTTAGGGTCTTATTCTAAAGAATGAATAATAAATTAGAAAAAGAACAAATGAAAGCCATCGTAATTGTTAGAAATATTAAATAAATTGTTAATATATCAGAGAATATTATTTTATTTACGATAAATATTGATGGGGAAAACTTGATATTATCATAAATTAGAGATGGCCAAAAGAGCGTTTAAATGAAATACTCTATTCATTAGGTTTAAAAATTAAGATGGAATAAAAATTTATCCATTTAGGGAATGAATAATAAATTAGAAAAGAACAAATTTTGAATATTAGAAATATTAAATAAAATGTTAATATATTTGAGAATACTCTTATTTACGATAAATATTGAAAAAAAATTGAATAATAAATTAGAAAAATGAAATGAAATGTTCTATCCGTAGGAAAAATTAAGATGGAATAAAAAGGGTTATTCATTTAGGCTCTTATTCTGGAAGGAATAATAAATTAGAACGAACGAATGAATGGAAGAAGAATAATTGAAAGCTACTGCTTTTGATTTCTATATATAAAAAGGCAAAAAATATTTGGAGTAATTGAAGGATTAGTAATATTTGAACGGAGAAATTTATCCTAAATATCTGTGTAGAAAAAAAGTTCAAAGTGCAACGGATGTATTGAGTGAAATGAGATTTATTAACCACGATACAGAAATATTTCATGAGTATTTACTTATTTCTAACTAGTACATTAAACTCTCAAGAAGTAATCGGATTTGAACTCGAGGAATGTCTCAACCAATACTTGTTGGGTGGAATTGTTCAAATCCTTTTACATGTAAAATTTGAATTCTATGAACTTTCGCATAATTATCCTATATATTTTATGTTTGTGTAGGACTAAATGCTCCTGTAGAAAGTGGCTTTTTCCTTTATGAATAAGTTGTGGGTGATAGAAAAACACAGTTTAAAGTCGCATTTCTTAAAGATATGTTAATGACCATAGTAAATTTTAAGAAATCCTGTCAAATATTTTCATTTTAAAATCATCACCAAATATAAATATTTCTAGTGTGAATTTTAACAGCAACAAATGGAAATAAGAACTTTTTAATTCGTTTTATTCTTAAGAACAAATTTAGTTAAATTTCTTCAGAAAAGAATAAAAAACGACTTTTTTGTTGTTTTTTTCATTAATAAATAAAAACTCTGAAGAAATATGATTTCTTAAATACACACACTATGATCTTTCTTTACTACTCATCTCACAATCCCCACCCCTTCCTGGGGCTGTGTAGTCTCCAACCAGGTAGAAATGTGAGGGGGAACATTGGTGGGCCTCATGTAGACCACGAATAGCCCACTGATGCGTGTTGGGAGGAGGACAGTGCTTTCTGGGAGGTCTTTTATTTGTAATTGTCCCGCATTTTCATATCTTATGGGAGAAAAACCAAAAATATTCTTCCTGGTAGCATGAGTATCGCTGAAGATGCTTTTTTTTTATCGATGCGAGATACTTTTTATCGATGCGAGATGCTTTTTATTGATTGGGAGATGCTTTTTTTTAACGATGCAAAATACTTTTTATTGAGTGCGAGATGCTTTTTTTTATCAATGCGAGATATTTTTTGTTGATGCGAAATGTTTTTTGTTGATTGCGAGATGCTTTTTTTTTTTTTATCTATGCGAGATGCTTTTCATTGATTGCGAGATGCTTTTTATCGATGCGAAATGCTTTTTATTGATTGGGAGATGCTTTTTTTTTTCAACGAGATGCACAGATACTTTTTATTGAGTGCGAGATGCTTTTTTTTTTTATCAATGCGAGATATTTTTTGTTGATGCGAGATGCTTTTTTTTTGATGCAAAATTGAGTGAGATGCTTTTTTTATCAATTATTTTTTGTTGATGCGAGTGCGAGATGCTTTTTATCGATGCGAGATGCCTTTTTATCGATGCGAGATGCTTTTTATCGATGCAAGATGTTTTTTTTCTCGATGCGAAAGATTTTTTTTTATCGATGTAGTCCCGTTGTCTTAAAATTACCTAAAATTTGTAGAAAAAAGTAGTCACTTTAGCGATAAGCATTGCCTTCAGTAGGTCTTTCAGAAGCAAATAACCTCCATTAGCTTATCGTACTGGAGAAAACGAGGAAAACTTCCGCCAGTGGGCCAGATTATCGATGCAAGACGCTTTATACACGTTGCCATAATCATTACAAGGCGTTTTACACATAGTGTCGTTTCTGAAAGCAATGACCCAATCAGCGGATTCGAACCTCAGCTCTTCGCATGACAATTGGCAAGCACCGAATGCCGGGTACTTTGATCTGAAGTTATTCGCTACTAAACCATCGATATATATATAACATATTCAGCTCTATCCAGGGTTTATTATCAGGGTAAGAGCTGATATTAATGTACACATTGGAACAAATATCACCAAAAGCGGAATCCAGGTTGTTCTGATTCGCCATCTCGAATCCATACTTATCCGGCCTCCATATTTATCGTGCCCATCTGTGAAGAGACACGGGTGCTTTTTCAGCTCTGTTTCAGTTATTGAGTTTCGAACTTAGCTCTCCTAGTTCAGAAATCCAATGCTCTAATCTATCCACCAGACCAAGAAAATAAGCAAAACATGTCCAGTAATTGTCATAATTTTCGCCAAAATTATTCACAAGGCGATTGCTGAAATAAATCTGACATCCACAAAAAAAAAAAAAAAAAAAAACCCGTTAGATTTTTTTATTTTAAATGGATTTTTAAAAACTTTTTGTAACAAATAATCATGATAAATTTGTTGTTTGCTTTATATGCTAATAATGTATTTTAGTTATACATTTATAAAAAAATTATTCATAGGAAAATAAAATTTGTATTAAACATAAAAGAGCACTAAAATTGTTTAAAATGCATCTACTGCTGTGTATTACATTTTCAATCTTTTTGAAAGTAAATTTAGATTAGCTACTTAATTTTTAAATCACATTTTAATTGTTTTTGAGGGATACTGTATTTTTAAGAAAATATCCAACGAAATACGAATTTAATTTACGTAATGTATGATTTTTTTGTTTTCTTTTTTTCTGAACACTAAAAATTTTTTTTTTTTTTTTTAAGTACTATAGGCACTTTAAACCTTATTTATAGGGGAAAATAACATTTAGGACATTTTAAAGTTTAATTTTTAATATATAACTAAATATTTCCTTCTTTCTTATAATTTTATTTACTGAGAATTTTGACTTTCTTTTTCTCGTTTAAATTTTGTAGTAGTGTTGGTAGTTGCAATTTGTGGTTTTTGCAATAAGTTGCGATTTGTGGTAGGTTTACAGATAAGGAAGTTGTTGAAGAATGAAATTAAAGTTACGGATAAAGTTAGAAGCTGGTTTGAAAATAATAATAAAAAATAATAAATAAATGGAGAATTGCTGAAGATCAATCACATCTTACATTCTATGAAGGAAATCAAAGTATTTTGGGCTCTTTTTGATGAATAAAACAATGTCTAAAAAAAAAAAAAAAAAAAAAGAAAGAAAGAAAAATTTAAATTTTTTTAAATAAAATAATTTTGTCAGTTTTATATTCTATTGTGTAATGATGAGTTAAATTTTTAAATTATAATAATAGGCTTACTGACAAGCAATAATTCATTATTAATATAATTATTTCATTTAATTTCGGTTATTAATTTATTATTATTAATTAGTATCCTGTTAATTATTTAATTTAATCATTAATTAGGATTTAAATTAATTATATTATTTTAATTAAGATTGTTTTATTTCAATGAAATTTCTCTCAGCGTGTTTCCGGGAAGATAGGTTCGAGACCAGGTAAACTGAAAATTCCCTTCTCTCTACTGGGGTGGGGGAGAGTAAATTGAAGACCCGGAAAAGTCTTTCCGTTGGTCTGAAGGGGTAAGATTAGAACTTCCCAAATGACACCTTTGAAAATAAATATATGTTCCAAATTGTGGGTAAAAAAATCTGATTACAATATATCAAGTCTTCCATAATACATTCTTGGCAACGCTGAATCCACTAAATATAATCTGTACTATCCACGAATAAGCTAAGGTAAAAATGTCCAGCATTCGAAAAGGAATGAAATTGTTGGTAATAATATATTGTAGTTCTCTATTCCCCTTCATTGCTCAATGGTAGTATTCATGCGTAGCGTGTGAGTGGGCAGGAGTTTGATTCCCACTTATGGCGTGTGGTAGAGAGATTTTTTTTTAAAGACAACAAAATCATTGAAGATTACTATTTGCATTGATAGAAGAACTGGTGTGGGTTTTATTTTGTTCTCTCGTGTTGAGATTAGTAGACCTCATAATGATCTCTCAGAAAATATATATCCCCATACACAATACTGGCATACTGAAGTTATATTTCTCGTATTAGAAGTTTTATATAGAGAATCCATTTTATTGCTCAAATGTAAATAATGATGCGCATATCTTCAACATCAGAGAAAATATGATTATATCTTTCAGAATTTTTACAGCATTAAAAATGACATGCTACACTTGAAGCTTCCTGATTTTGAGCAATAAAGTAGTTACTGCATTATCAAAATATACCGCATCTGACATATAATAAAAGAAAAAAATCGCCATTTTATATTTAGTAACTTTAATTCTAATAAATCTAACAGGTGTCTTCCTTTAGATTATTCATTCGGAATTAAAAATGGCGTTTTTAATTGAGACGAACCAAACAGTATTGGCCAAGATTTCGGCGAGTTACTTTCGAAAATAAAAGCTCACGATTTATTTTTCTTCGACATTCATATTTCTGCATCCTGTTTACTTAATTTTTACGCAATTAGCGGGGCCTGTTTTTCCCGAACTTTTATCACGTGACAGACCATGTATTCCAAACAGAAACATAAAAAAACAAATAATAATAAAACAAATAAAAAAACACCAGAAATAATTGTTGAAAAAAATAAATAAAAGGTCCGTTTTCGATAATTAGAGAGTTCTCTTTCTCTTATCTCCCTCCTAAATCTTACTTTCAGCACAAGTAATTGAAGTAAGAAGCTTCATCGTCTCTTCAATTTGTATTCGAATAAATTAACGCTCGGGACAAGAACAAACATGGCTACCGAGTATCGAATTCGCGCCACCAGAACTTCCGCGTCTACTCGCAAGATGGCGGTGTTCTGATACCACCATATTGACAACAAAAAAAAGTTTTGTTATTCGGGCTTTAACCTTGACGTAAAGCAATTGTGCTAATAGAATTGTAAAATTTCTAAATTAAAAAAAAATAATAAAAAGAACAGGAGACAACAACAGTTGTTCTAAGCATTTGTGTTCGCTTTGTACTTAAGCCTTTTTTATTTATTTATTTTTTCCCCTTCATTTCGTTCTTTTTTCTTTTTTTTTGTTGTTGTTGTTCTTTAGAATTCAATCAGAACTGGAACACGTGTTATCTTTCGTTAAGATCGTTTGATTTTTTTTTTTTAATAATTTCTTTAATTGGCAACTAAGTGTGGTTCTGATCCAGCAAGCATAACGATGACGGTGGTAGTAGCTTTTGCCTGCTTGTGTCCTGCTGATTTTTAGAAGCATACGGGGATCTTTTGTTGTCCTTGTTATAAATTAAGAAATAAGATATTCAGCAATAGATATCCCGAGAGTGTTTACTCGTGCAATTATAACAAAAGAGGAGTTGATGTTCTCATTAGGATCTAAGCCGGTAGATTTTTTTTTTTTCTTCCATGCTTGAGCAAGCTGGGATTTATAAGATCTTTGGGGGACAACGAAAATAATCACGTTTTGTTCATGTGGTAGATATTGTTTTTGATTTAGAACTAATATGCTGTAATTAATTTTTTTATAAGGTGCCCTATGATCTTTACCCTGCAGTATTGGTTTCATTTAGATTGGAGAGTTAAGGTTAAATAATTACAAAGTTTCTTCGTTGTAAGCCTTAATTAAATTCTTTGGACAAAATCTGGCCAAGTTAATCGCAATGTTCACCATTTTTGAACATTGTTATTTATTGTGTTTTTTACTTGTAAGTTTTGTTTTACCTATTTTTTTTGTATTCTTTACCTTTAAAACTGAAAAACGTTTGACTAAAAATGATAATATATTTGTATTGATAAAAACAAGAAGTTAACAGTTAAGTTTTAAATCTCAACATCGTATTATTTACTTTTAATTGTTTTATTTCCACATTATTCAAAATAAAAAATTCGCTTGACCTTGTTTAGTGTAGAAATTCGCCATTTCACGATATAACAATATAATTTTGAATTCTTCAATTTCGCATAGAAAATTATTTTACTCGCTTTTGAACTATTGAAAGAAATTTATTATAAATACAAATTTTGTGTATGGAAACAAGTGTTTGAAAAAATGATTTATTTGCAAATCAAATTAAAATGTGAGTATATTGTAATTAAATTAAATTATTTATTGAAATTAAATTAAATTATTTATAAGCATGATTGGCCAAATCGCAAAATAAGGGCTGTTTGGATTTGGCAACTTTTTATGGTGCCAATTGGGCGATAAGTCGGCCAAATGTAGTAAACTGGGTTACCAATGTTGTTTACAAATCGCTACACTTACAATCGCAACCATTTACTTGACGCATTTTGGCGAAAAGAAATTTTGACGTCAAATCCCAACGGCCCTTATTCTGCAATTTTACCGTACGATTGCATGATGATTCTTGAAAATAAAAGTGTTTGGATAAAAATCTGTAACAGTAATAATAATATTAACAACAACAAAAGATATAGATATCAAGTTAAAATCACATGACACTAAAGACCGTATAAATTACATTGCTAATATATTTTCCGAGCTAAGTTATTTAGAGTAATTATTAATATTGTTATTACATTATTTAATATGCTAATCAAGCCTAATATAAACGTTAATAATTTTTTTTTTTAATTTAGAATCATTTTGAAATGGGTGACGAGCAATAATGATCCAAATTTTAAAACATTGGGAAGTTTTACTGAGAAGCAGGTAAGTTTGACAAACGTATAATTTTCAAAACATTTTTATGATTCATATAATTTTTTATAAATAATTATATAACAGTTTTTCAGTTTTATCAGCTACCTAAAGCTCTTATTTTAATTTATTAAAGATTTTATTTCCATGTAATAGCAATTAAACCTATATGGATGTTAAGATAGATGTTCTTTCCTTAAAAATTCATCGTCCTCGCATTTGTATATAGCAAGTATATAGCATTATTGTATATATATTTGTATATATATATATACATATATATATTAATATATAATAGCATGGCACAAAAATTCACACTAGGTAGAAAGTAGGCGATACAAGAGATTATTGCTGCAGTCGATCGTTTTCATTTTTTAAATCGGTGTTTGCAAGGTACGCCACTTGCATTAAAGTTGTGCTACATTACTGATGAAACTATATTACTAGTGATAATTAAATTATTCTTTTATGTGGTTTTTTTTACGTGGTTAACGCTAGAGAAAACTGTTTTTATACGCAATTTTTGTTCAATTTTACAAGCCCAAAGTCTATTATTAAAAAAAAAAAAAAAAACAATTTTTTTTTTTTAAAAAGAATTTTATAGAACTATATCATTGCTTCAGTTAAGAAATTTCTAAATTAACCGATTAACATAATTGACTGAGAAAAATTAATAATAAAGGAATTTTTGAGATTAGCTATCAAATTCTTCCAATTACTGCATTCTTGGATTCGCTAGAGTCTTTTGATGTGGTTATCTATGGTGCGTCATGCTTTGAATTATTTTTGAAGCATGGATTGTGAGCGATTTCTATATGTAGTTGGAACAAAATGCCAATTTTCTAGTTAATTTTCCGCAAGTTTAGAAAAGTTGTTTTTATTAAGTGGAATGACTGGAATTCAATGCAGCTGGCAAAAATAGCAAAAAGCATTATTTTTACCTTGTAACTAATCGTCAATTATTTCTTTTACGCGTAATTTTAAGAAACGTAGCTTTTTCCTTTTATAATCGTTTATTTTTTAGCTTTTTTTTTAAAGAACTTCAATAGTTAAGTATGCGAAAATGTTTGTTTATAAAAATGTTTATTGTCAATGTTACATTTTGTACGAAGTTATTAGCTTTCAAAAATTATGAAGCATCATCTATATAAATGAAACTCAAGTGTTCGTATGTGCCTTATAGTCTCAAAATTGATAGACCGATTTCACTGGAGATTTCACAGTTTGTTATTAGTGCCTAGAGAGAAATTTGAACTAAATCCGACAGGTAGCGCTGTTGTTTTTATAGTGTTATGTGAAGATTAGATACAGCAACGGAGGGGAAAAAAAAAAAAAAAAAAAAGAATTGCCACCCACAATTCAATTTATCTCATTTTAATTGAATAAGTAAATTAATATAAAACTTAAGTTAAATTTATTTAATTCGTATACATACTCATATTTAGCAAAGTATTGCCAGATCCATTAGTTTTATGTAATTGTCAAAGGTGAGATACATCATTAGAACAATTAATCTTTTAAAATGAAAAACGATTTTTCATACACATTTGATTTGAAAAAAATTATTTTCTTTATTCTTATTATCAAAAGCTTTCTGTTATTTGAATTTAAGAAAACAACAAATTTCATTAAAATGAAATGAAAATATTTTTTTTTCAAATGGAAAAAATGTTCATTTCGATGATTTTGTGGTTATTCAGTGCTCGTACACTTAAAATTTCATTGAAAGTGATTACTGCTCTATCCATTAATAAAAATCAGTATATCCAAATGAGCCCATCTCCATTGATTATTTTGAGAACATAGTAATTTTTTTTTTTTGAAAAAAATCTGTAATTAAAAAGTAGCAAAAAAAAAAAAAAAAAAAAAATTACCTCATAAAAGTCGTTATACACTTAGAGAGAAAAAAAAAAAAATCTCCAATAAGTAACAATGTAGTATTTTCGGTCAATTTGAGTCTACAACAGCTTTTAAATGTTTTAAATATTTTATTATTTTTTTAAAATTTCTGCATCTGTGTATGTTCCTTCAATCTTGGATCATGACAAATTTTAGTTTAATTTCCGTGCTCTAATATTTAATTCTCTCCAAATGTGTTTTAAAATGGATTTAAATCTGCAAGATCCATGTGTTAGGATCATCTGACGTTATCCCCAAGATCCAAATTTATGAGTTGATAATTAAACATTTTTTTTATATATATTTAGATAAAGAGCATGATTCATTATGTTGTCAATATATATCAAATTACTTATTTCTAATGCATATGCCATCACCCCATCTCCACGAAATTTTTACTGTTCCAACTTTTCTTGAGTCTCACATTTTTTTTCTCTGTGAGATTGCTAAATTTACTTTTCTGCAAATTTTACTATTTTTCATTGATTTCAAAAGAAAGCCTAAAAACGAAATTAGTTTTTGTCCTTTCTAGATTAATTTTTCTATTTTTTGCACTTAAAAAAATTATTCGTGCAGAATGATCATGTCACCCTGTTGATTTGAGCATTTGTGAAATACTTTCAGATTAAAATTGAAAAAGAAGATTTTCCGATAATTCTGTAGAAATTTTTACAACACTGACGAGGATTTATCATAAATTTTTAAAATTTTTATAAATTTCCGATCGCGTTAAATAAACTTTGCCTGACGATATTTTCCTATTTTAGATTTTTTAGTTTTTCTTTTATCACATATAGCTCCATCCAATGAAATAAATTTACCAATTTAGATATATTACCTAATTTATTTGTATGATGAAAAATAATCAATTTGGAAATGCTACTGTTTCCCTACAACAACGAGCCGCTTTTAAATAATAATTAGAATATAACACAGTTAAGTAAGCAAAGATTAAAGCCAATTGTATTTTTTAAATGTAACCAAAATGAAAAAAGAACAAAAAAAAAAAAAAAAAAAAAAAAATGCAAATAATTTTATTTATGAATTTAAGAAAATATTTGGCTGTGTAATCAAGTGATTACACAATACCCCTCTCTTTTTTTGCATTTTCATCTTAATAAAAGAAAAATGTGAAATATATTATTTTTTTGAAAATTGTTCTGTTTTATTCAGAATATGAAGATATGACAAAATATTCGATTTCATATTCGAATTCAATTCCAGGATACAACGGATTTTTAACAAACACTTTTGGAAGCAGCCACTGTATAATTTAGACAGAGCAAATAAATTTCAATTAATAATATTATTCCCCGATTATTGATGGGACACTTACGTAAAGATAGATCATAGCATAGTTAGGTTTAATGTAAATTGTTTATTTAATCAGTTTTTAAAATGAAAACGATTTTTTACTTGCTTCTATTGTTAAAAATTCTTTTTTTTTTATTTGTAATTTTTTATTGAAAGTTTTGAAGGCAGATAAATTTTAATTGAATAATATTACTTCAAGAAATTTTTTTGAAACTTGCTTATAGATAATTGAAATTATAATAAAATTAATTGTCATTTTAAACGGAAAGGATTTAATATTCTGTTTAAAAATAAACGAATGCGTCGATACAATGAATGTTTTCTTGTAAGAAAGAAAAACAAAACATTTTGAAAGTACTACATCGCTTTGTACGCGATTGATTGTAATAAATGGTTTATAATTACTGTAGTACATCGAATACAGTTTGTCATCATGCAGATTTCTTTATTTATGAATCACAAGAAATTTCTTATAGGTGAGTCAAGAATCATCAGACAAGAAATTGCACAACAAGTTGAAAAACATAAGAGAGGGAAAAAAAAAGAAAACAAAAATTAAATGACGTAAAAAAAAAAAAGAAGCAGAAAATCAGAAAAAAGTCCCGCAAGACGTTTCAGACAAGACGAAAGCGGCAGATTAACACAAAGGGACACTAATTTGAAATCCAAAACCACCGTAAAGCCACTTGACGTTTTACCCTAAACTTCTCTGACTGACATAGCTTTCTTACTCTACACTCTGGATGGAGGGATGGAGGAAAAAAATGTTTTCATTTCCAAAGAAAAAAAATTCGAAGTCGGTTGACCCCGACCTCACTTATCAGATTTCCCGGGTTCTTTCGACAATCGGACGGGGGCCCCCTTCTCCAATTGCGCCCTAATGACGTGAGTGTGTGCCCCGGGCCCGACAGTGACGTCACGGTCCCACCACGCCCTTGCTTGGCATGCCGATCTTCTGCAGAGATTGGTGTGGGTTTATGGCGGTTCTGCGGAGCCTGGTAACATGATACGTTGGCAGTAACGGATTGCGGATATTGCGCCATTATACGGTTGTTAAGGTGCTGGCTGGGGTTTTTATATTGATGTTCGTTGTTGTTGTTGAGGGGGTGGGGTTGTATTTGATTACGGCGTTAATGATGTGAGTTATTGCGGTAGACAGGGGTGTAGTTGGCGCGGGATAATGATTCGGATATTGTTAGATATCACTGCATAAAAATCATTCTGAAAGTGTTATAAACTCGTCATCTGATGATTAAGTCATCTGTTGTCTTTTTTTTATATTTGAGTTAATGGCATAAAATATTCGATGTAAGAACATTCACTCAGGGCTAGTGCTGTCTGGTGGTAGGTATTCCATTTCTCAACTAAGAGCTAATCTAGCTCAGTTTGGATTGAAATAAAAGTACTAGGTGTTACTGGGTAGCTATAGTACTATTGTCTATGTACTAGATATGATGTAACAGCAATTTCAAATATTCGATGTAAGAACATTCACTCAGGGCTAATGCTGTCTGGTGGTAGGTATTCCATTTCTCAACTAAAAGCTAATCTAGCTCAGTTTGGATTGAAATAAAAGTACTAGGTGTTACTGGGTTACTATTGTCTATGGATATGATATAACAGCAATTTCAAATATTCGATGTAAGAACATTCACTCAGGGCTAATTGTCTGGTGGTAGGTATTCCATTTCTCAACTAAGAGCTAATCTAGCTCAGTTTGGATTGAAATAAAAGTACTAGGTGTTACTGGGTAGCTATAGTACTATTGTCTATTACTAGATATGATGTAACAGCAATTTCAATTAGAGGGGCCTGGAACGATCTTATGGTTTAGCCTTTTACATTTTTTATATAAGGGTTCTATCTCAATTCGAAATCCAACAAGTACTGGTTTTTCTGAGTAGATATAGCACTAAAGTGTAATTCTAGTTTCTACGTACTAGATATGGATGTAACATAATAAAAAAATTAATATTGGATATGATAATAATTTGGATATTGTTAGATATTACTGTATAAAAAATCACTCTGGAAGAAATTTAAGTGTTATAAACTCGTCAACTGATGATTAAGTTATGTGTTGTCTTTTTTTTTTTTTTTTTATATTTCAGTTAATGGCATAAAATATTTGATGTAACAACAGTTACAATTGGATGGGACTAGTGCTGTCTGGTGATTAGGTGTTTCATTTCTCAACTAAGAGCTAAGCTAGCTCTGTTTTTATTTCAACAAAAGTACTAGGTACAGTACTGGTGTAACTGGTTAGGTACAGCACTAAGTAATAATACTATAATACACAAATTACTGGCTAGTATAGCACATCCATATCTAGTACGTAGACACTAGTGCTAAGTATAGTATTATGTCTACGTACTAGATATGAATGTAACGACAATTTCAACTGGAGGGTCCTGGAATGATCTTTTGGTTTAGCATTACATTTCTCAACTAAGGGATCTAGCTCAATTTGTAATCCAACAAAAGTACTAGGTGCAGTACTGATGTTACTCGGTAGATATAGCACTAAAAGTGTAATACTAGTGTCAGCGTACTATATAATGGATGTAACAATTTCAACTTTATGGACTTATAACGATCTTATGGTTTAACATTGCATTTCTCAACTAAGAGAAGCAGCACAATTCATAATTCAAAAGTACTAGGTACAGTACTGGGTATGTATAGCACTAAAAGTGTAATACTGGTGTCTACGTCGTAGAGAACGGATGTAACAACAGTTTCAACTGGAGGGACATGAAATGATCTTATGGTTTAGCATTTCATTTTTCAAGTAAGGGATCTAGCTCAATTCGAATCCAACAACACCATTACATTTCTCAACTAAGGATCTAGCCCAATTCAGAACCCAACAAGCACTAGGTACTGTATTGGTGTTACTGGCTAGGTATAGCATTAAAAAGTATAGTACTAATATCTAGATATGGATGTAACAACAATTCCAACTGAAGGGGCTTGGAACGATTTTTGGTTTAGCATTACATTTCTCAATTAAGGGAACTACCTTAATTCGGAATCGAACAAGTATTAAGTACCAGTACTGGTGTTACTGGGTAGGTATAGCATTAAAAGTGTAGTACTAGTTTCTATATACTAGATATGGATGTAACAACAATTTAGACCTCCAAAAAGTCCTCCGTCTCTCTTCAGGGACTCGGATCCAAGTCAGATTTCTACCCAAAGGGTGCTCCTTAGAAGCGTCCCCTTCCTTACATGAGAACACATGGGTTCGTGGACTCGGTCTAGATGTTGCTGTCTACCAAGTGGGTTAAGAAACAACATATTAATCACCAAAGAATTAAATATTTTATTGTTGTTTAATTAAAAGCAATGACTTGGTGGATAATATGTGGGATGTAAAAAAGGCCTGGGTTCACAAAAGTCACATTAGGTAAAAAAAAAGTTTACTCTTAATGTGAGAAATCTTTTTAATTTATCATGAACACATGTCTGGCTATTAATTGTTCTATTCATTGTTTTTCTCTAATTTTTTGTCCCAAAATTGTTATCTGAACAAAATGAATAAGAAGTAACCAAACAAAAAAAAATTAAATTTATTCTGCGCTTCAAAAAATATTTGCCCTTAAAGAGTTTGATGGAAAATAGTCATCATCTAATGAGACCTTTTAAACTTTTTTTTTTTACATAGATCAGTACCTTTTTATAGTGTTTTATATTAATTTTTCTATCGGTTCCAACCTCAAAAAAACCTCTGGTGTTTACATCCTCAAAAAATTTATCTCCTTACAAATCGAAAGATAAAAATCTAGGCCGTTGCATAACGGATCAGGCGTATTCTAAATTTAAATTCCGAGAAAACGGAAGAAAAAAAAAGATGAATAACTTCCCTCTCGTGTCTAACCTTCTGATGGTGGTGATTATCTCAAAGATTTAAACCAGAGATCTTGAAATGCAGAGTGGACGTCGTTCGACGTATTTCGTAAAACTTAAGTTCCGAAGTCGTCATGAAAGAAAGCTTTTTATCATCTTTTTTTAAAAGAAACACCATCCAGTTTTTAAATTTCAATTATTTTCAGCTACTGAATCTCTTGTGAAGTGAACTTTGAAGAAAAGAATGACACAAAATTTGATCTTCCGGATACGTCAAGAAATAATGTGATAATTATCTACCAAGATTTTACTAATCCGTGTTCTAATGAAGGATCTAACGTCTGATGGTATAGAACAATTCAACATTGTATATCTTTAAAGGAGAAAAAAAAAATTAAATTAAATTAAATAGCGGACTTAAACTCAAGATTTTTTTATTTTTATTAGTTCATTTTGATGCTTCTTCCTGTTTGACTTTTATTCATTTCATTTTAAATATCTGCGTAATTTATTTAATGACATCCTTTTAGGAAGCAGTAAATATATAGTAAAGCAGTAAGCAGTAGTAATTTATAGTAAAGCATCTTATGAATCACATCATAATAAAACACTTTATAAAACACGTCATAGTAAAGCACTTTTGTGAAACACATTATAGTAAAGCATCACATTATAGTAAATCACGTAATGTTTAGCACTTAGCACACCATAGTAAAGCACCACATTTTAGAAACGTATTTTATGAAGCACTTCATCATAATGAAGCTCTTCATGGATCACGTTATAATAAAGCACTTTATGAAGCACGTCACATCAAAACAATGAAGCGCATTATAATAAAGCATCACATCATAGTAAAGCACTTTATGAAGCACATTGTAGTAAAGCATCCCACTTTAGTAACGTACTTCATGAAGCACATAAAACTCTTTATGGAGCACGTTATATTAAAACATTTTATGGAGTACATCGTAGTAAAGCACTTTGTGAGAAACATTATAGTAAAAAATCACAGCATAGTAAAGCACGTAATGAAATACATTATAGTATAACACCTAGCACGTTATAGTAAAGCACCACATTTTAGAAACGTATTTTATGATGAACTTCATCATAATAAAGCTCATCATGGATCACGTTATAATAAAGCACTTTATGAAACACGTCACATCAAAACAATGAAGCGCATTATAATAAAGCATCACATCATAATAAAGCACTTTATGAAGCACATTGTAGTAAAAGCATCCCACTTTAGTAACGTACTTCATGAAGCACATAAAGCTCTTTATGGAGCACGTTATATTAAAACACTTTATGGAGTACATCGTAGTAAAGCACTTTGTGAGACACATTATAGTAAAGAATCACAGCATAGTAAAGCACTTTGTGAGACACATTATAGTATAACACCTAGCACGTTATAGTAAAGCACCACATTTTAGAAACGTATTTTATGAAACATATCATCATAATAAAAGCTCTTCATGAATCATGTTATAGTAAAGCACTTTATGAAGCACATCACATTAAAACACTTAATGAAGCGCATTATAATAAAGCATCACATTATAGTAACGTACTTTATGAAGCACATAGTAAAACTCTTTATGAAGTACGTTATATTAAAACACTTTATGGAGCACATCATAGTAAAGCACGTAATGAAACACATCTTGGTACAACACTTAGGACATAGCAAAGCACCACAGTATAGTAAAGCACATCATAGTAAAGCTGTTTATAAATCATGCCATTGTAAAGCACTTATGGAATACGTCCCAGTAAAGCAATTTCTGAAGCAAATCATTACATCAAGAACATCATATCATCGGGAAGTACTACATCTCGCAGGAATAACACTTACGTTAACATGCTCTCTTTTACATGTGACCCTTTTATTTAAAAATGTAATTATTGTTTTTTTTTTTTAAATATTTCCGATTTGTTTTAATTAAAAAAAAAAAAAACATTTAGATATTAGAAATTCAATGTTTTCTATTTTATTACAGATATTTGAATGGCAGATCCTTTGCCAATAGCGTACTAGCCTGACTGCAATATTCATATGTAAAGTAAATATTTTTATCTATTACTATATTTTCAATTTTGAAATTGCTCTAAACAAAATATGCAGTTGTTGCTGAATAATGCATTAAAATGCTCAAGCCTGTTTGGATCAATATGCACTTGTGAAAAAACATATTTAGGCTCGAATATCAAAAAATCTATCAATTTGTTTTATCACTTTTTCACTGGGTTCCTACAAAAAATCGAATCAAATACTAATACATTTTTTAAAAAATTCCTAATTTACTTTTTTTAAATTATAATATTTAATTTTTAGATTATATATATATATTAAATAATTTTTCAAGTTATTTCTTTTTTCTGCTGTCCAACCATGGATTTTACAAGTCATTGTATCCCTTAACTTGTGGACCTCGATTTTGACCGACTACATACTACATAGTAAAATAAAACATTTTTAATTTTGGTAAATTTTATTTGGATTTAAATTTTATTGTTATTATTATTATTATTATTATTTTTTTAGGAAATTGCAAAATATCGTCTGGGCAAATTGTAATGGAAAAATGAATCTGAATAAAAGTATTTATAAATTAAAAAAAATGATTATAACGTAAAATATAAATAGTAGAACGTTTGAAACAGACAATAGGAGAAGAACACAGTTTAAAAAAATCCAAAAATTTACTATTTTAATTTCAAGAAAATTTCTCAAGACAAATAAAATACTAGACGAAACAATCACGCCACTAGATGGCGCCAGGCACAAATAATATATATTGTTGCTGTAACTAATCCTCAATGCCCTGCAGTGCGGAACGGACATCCCATGAGTGATCTACTCATGAATGGGGGAAAGGGGCAGCTTTTGTTGTGATGGAGCATCCGTATGTAGAAGTCTGACTTTTGCTCCGTGACGCTCTTACAGTCATATGAGACCGGGACCCACGGCTTAAAGTGGATTCCAAACCACTACAAACATTCATGGCACCGTCGGGACTCGAACCCGAAACCTGTGGTACCGAGCGCCAGAGCTCTAACCACTCGACCATCACAAATAATCTATATATATTTTTAATTAAAAATAATTTGTGGAAACTTTTTTTTTTGTAAAATGTTCGACTACACAACAGATAAAAGAATAATGAATTCAGTGAAAATAATTAGGACGATAGTTTTTAAGTTATGCTGGAATATGCATATCCATACACTCATCCATTTATTTATGTTTACATGAATAAATATTTATTTTATTATTTTTATTGTATTATTTTTTAATTATTTTTATTTTATTATTTTTTTTTTATTTTTATTTTATTATTTATAGTTTTTAAGTTTTACTGGAGCATACATATCTATACACTCATCCATCTATTATTTATGTATGCATAAATAAATATTTATTTTATTATTTTTATTGCATTATTTTTAATTATTTTTATTTTACTATTTTTTTATTATTTGTTTTTCTTACAGAAATCAAAAATTGATTTCTGTGAGCAAATGTTCGTTTAAAATCATAAATTTTTTATTAAATGGAGTTAAACAAAATATTTAATTAATTGTTTGTGTGATAAAAAAAAATTGGTACTGCATGCTACAATAAAAAAAATAATAAATGATTCTACCTAGTAGGTCGTCACAAAAAAGAAGAAAAAAAAAGTATTCTTCAAAATATTAATTATTTACCTTTTTAACGTCGCTTATTCATTTTTTTTTTTCCTTCGAAGAAGTAGTCATGTGCTACTTGTCATCGTCCTAAAATGAAGACCCAAGGTCACAATTCGATGACAAGCGTGCGTCTTTTCTTTTTTAAAAAAAAAATCCGTAGAAATCAATTCTCATCCATGAAGAAAAGTAGAAAGAAAATAATAATCAGAATAATAATAAATCTCTTGCGCGGCCGTGTGCTGCAGAAGTTTTCTCAGTTAATTGAGATGATTTGTTATTGGAACTCAGCGAAACGAACTCGTTATTTTCCGCGCCGTGTTTTGAAAGACGATTTCGGGCTTCTTCCCAGGGCCACCGCTGACACCTCAACTCAGCTCGGCTGATGGGTGATGGCTGGACCCGCAGCGCATCCATCAGTTGCCTTAAGAAAATAAGGCACAGCTACGCAAACATTCGATACTCTCTTTCTCTGGTATCGGCTGATAGAACTCGCATGTGGCGACCAGAATTCGGCCTTCGTAGGGCTGGTGCAGAGAAAGTCACATTTTTTTCTTTCCATCGTCTCTGTCATCTTGGGAAAAAGAAAAAAAGATGTGCATGTTTGTATTAATTTCCGATTCAGACTGAAAAACAATCCAGAGATTTCTACAGTATTTTGTCTACTTCTGTTTATCATGCTTTCTAGAATCGACATTTCAATTTCCACGTTTCCTCAACTTTTCATACTCGTAGAATCATTACTAGATTTTCATCATTTTGAAAGTATTTGTTTGAAATTGTTTCCCTGAATCAATTGTATATGATACTTATAAGGGATATATATGATACTTAATATACACTGAAGTGACAAAAGTCATGGGATACCTCTTAATATCGTGTCGGCCCTCCTTTCGCCCGGCGAAGTGCAGCAACTCGACGTGGCATGGTCTCAACAAGTCGTTGGAAGTCTTCTGCAGGAATATTGAGCCATTCTGTCTCGATAGACGTCCATAATTGTGAAAGCGTTGATGGTGCAGGATTTTGGGCACGAACAGACCTCTCGATGATGTCCCATAAATGCTCGATGGGATTCATGTCGGGGGATCTAGGTGGCCAGATCATTCGTTGGAATTGTCCAGAATGTTCTTCAAACCAATCGCGAACAGTTGTGGCCCGGTGACATGGCGCATTGTCATCCATAAAAATCCCATCGTTGTTTGGGTACATGAAGTCCATGAATGGCTGCAAGTGATCTCCAAGTAGCTGAACATAAGCATTTCCAGTCAATGTTCAGTCCAGTCGCACCAGAGGACCAAGTCCATGTCATGAAAAAACAGCCCACACCATTACGGAGCCACCACCAGCTTGAACAGTGCCTTGCTGACAGTTTGGGTCCATGGCTTCGTGCGGTCTGCGCCACACTCGAACCCTACCATCAGCTCTTATCAACTGAAATCGTGACTCATCGGACCAGGCCACGGTTTTCCATTCATCTAGGGACCAACCGATATGCTCACGTGCCCACGAGTCGCTGCAAGCGATGTCGTTCTGTCAGTAAAGGCACTCGAGTCGGTCTTCTGCTGGAATAGCCCAAGAAAGCCAAATTTCTCCGCACAGTTCTAACAGACAAGTCCCTTGTACGTCCCACATTGATTTCTGCGGTTATTTGACGCAGTGTTGCTTGTCTGTTAGAATTTACGACTCTTTGCAGACGTCGCCGGTCTCGGTCGTTAAGTGCAGGCGGTCGACCACTGCGCTGTCCATGGTGGGATGTTATGCCTGAAATTTCCTACTCTCGGCACACTCTTGACACAGTGGATCTGGGAATGTTGAATTCCCTAACGATTTCCGAAATGGCATGACCCACGCGTCTAGCTCCAACTAACATTCCGCGTTCAAAGTCTGTTAATTCCCGTCGTGCGGTCATCATCACGTCAAAACCTCTTCACATGAATAACTTGAACAGAAATGAAAGCTCTGCGAAAGCACTGCGCATTTATACCTGTTCTACGCGATGCTACTGCCATCTGAAAATTTGCATATTGCTATCCCATGACTTTTGTCACTTCAGTGTATATCCCTTATAAGTATCATATACAATGTCTGATGGCCGAGTGACTGGCGCTCGGTGCTACAGGTTTCGAGTCCCGACGGTGTCATGATTGCTTGAAGTGGTTCGAAATCCACTTTAAACTGTAGGTCCCGATCTAATATGACTGTTAGATGTAGGGCTGGAAACGCTAAACCGTAAAAGGAAACATCTCTTGTCTCGAAATCTGCCAGTAGGCAGACGGCCTTGGCCCACTATGGGGCTGTTGCGTCAATGAAGAAGAAGAAAGTGGATTAAGAGAACCTAGTGTGTTGTAACAAGAATTCTATTTTGTCTATAATAGTCCTACAAAAACCCGAAATTATACGGTAGTAGTGTCTGCTGAAAATCACTGTAGTCAAATTCGCATAAATCAAGTACAACTCTGCATATAAGTACATGTAGTAAATTTTGTTTAATTGTATTAATTTCGAATAGACTCGAGACTCGAATCCTGGCCGTGGCATGGCTGATTGTTGTTAGTTCGGAATCCAAGTTAAACTGTTGGTTCCGGTCGATTTAGCTTAAAATGTATAAAAAGATGATCGTAGAGCGACAAACCAAATTATGGCATCTCAGGGTAATTTGAAATCTGCTATCGAGCCTTTGTTCCAGATGCAAATAATTTTAGGTCAAGCTAGTAGCGTTATATTTATAGACCAGAATGTTTCTTCCGTTTGAATCGAGGAGGAATTTAAAAAGGTTCGAACCGTCAGACACCATTCTTAGGGTATTTGTTAAAAATCGTGGTTGCAAAATTGCGTTTGTAGTTGCAAAATTGCGTTTGTAGTTGCAAAATTGTGTTTGTAGTTGCAAAGTGGGATACGGTTGCAAAATTGTGTTTCTAGTTGCAAAGTGTGATACGGTTGCAAAATTGTGTTTTCAGGTGCAAATTCGCGTTTGTAGTTGCAAAATGTGATACGGTTGCAAAATTGTGTTTGCAGTTGTAAAATCGTGTTTGTAGTTGCAAAATGTGATACGGTTGCAAAATCGTGTTTGCAGTTGCAAAATGTGAATATCAGCGTAACAGCTGCCCATGGTGCATCCTGGATAATACTGAATTTTCTAAATCTCTGTTGTTCTAGTGGCGAATAAATAGCGAAAGTATCTGAGATTCAATAACAGCAATTTCTTGATTTTTACAAAATATTTATCTTATACGTATTTATTTAGAAATTCTGTTATCATTTTAACCAATAAACACGTGTCCATCTTTATTATAGTAAAAAACAAGACCACATAAAGTTGTTTTCGGATCTTTAAATTCATGTTGTTGTGACCTAGTGATTGATATAAATGAAAAGTGTTGACAAGAATCCGGCCTTCATTTTTGAAACTGCAATTTTTTTCTTTCTTTTATCTTATGTGTCATTCTAGCTGTAAACAAACAAGCTCGTATTCAATTTCTCCTATAAAAAAATTAAAGAATTAAGACCTTAAGAAATTTCAAACTTTTGCACCACGTCATACTTAGTAAGTGACGCGGGATGTTCGACTATCTGGTGAATTTCAGAATGATTAAATTTTGACGGATGGTAATTGGTAATTTCAAAAGTTCCGTTTTATATTAACCTTGATGAGATGAGTAAAGGTTTAAAATTTGTTAGTCATTTCCTCCTTCAACATTTTGAAAAAAGCAATTTCGAAGTTTGCTACAAAAGTAATTGTACGTACAATAATACTAGTGTGCCCAAAAAGTAAAATGAAATTTTTTTTTCCAAAACTCTTTATTTATTCTTCCAAATTTATTTCATCGCCTTCAAAGTAATCCTCTCCGGACACGATGCACTTATACCAACTTTTTTCCAATCCTCAATGTATGCTAAAAAGTCATCGGCAGGGATGGCCTTCAAGCGCGCAGCGATTCACGTCGAATCTCTTTAATCGACTCAAAACGGTGTCCCCGGAGTGGTCTTTTGAGTTTAGGGAATAGCCAGAAGTCGTACGGTGTTAATACGGTGGTTGTGGAACGATATGGGTTTCGCTTTTGGTGAAAACGTCACGAAGAATCAATGCAGTGTGAGCTGGCGCATTCAGTGTTTTTCGGTACCAATCGAGATTTGACGCGTTTCAGGCCTAAAATGGAATTGACCGATCCTTTTGAAATTCCAACATCATCAGCAAGGTCTTTAATTTTAAATCGATGTTTTGCAAGCACCAAATCTTTAATTTTTTGGACGTCAGCTTCATCGGTTGAGGTTGATGGACGGCCAGAGGGCTCTTCGTCTTCAACGCGTTCTCTGCCTTCTTTGAACTGTTTATACCACTTCTAAACATTTCTTTCCGATATAGGAATGCTCACTGAATGCCTTCTGCAACATTCTATACGTTTCCGCAAACAAAATTCAATGCAAGTTTTTTGCTCAATTAATTCAAACATTTCAAAAATCGCCGGAATCAGTTTTAGCATCTCGCAAAACCAAGCGTAACTCATTCACTAATGAATATTTTGACGTCAAATTTCACACAGATGTCAAGGACAGTGCCAGCAACCTAAAAGATAAAAAAATAAAATTCCATACGCTCCGAGAATTTTATATTGAAAATTGATCTTACTTTTTGGACACAGTTGTATACACAAGTACAAGTAATGTAGTTTCTGTTGGACAATACATTTTTTCTGTTATGAAGAATTTTACTATATATATATATATATATATTTGTTACATGCAGAATATCTAAGATTTATTCTTATCATTTATAGATCCTATATAATTTCATTAATATATATATATATATCTTTATTCGTAAATAGGAAAATAACTATGAAATCAAAGAAGGAAATTCAAAGAAAAATTTTAGGAAAATATTCTTTAATAACATCAAATAAAAAAAAATTTCGTATTAAATTATTATAATTCATTAAAATTTATATAATTCATATTGATGTTTCATATAATGGCTTATTAATCAATACTTTCGATTGGTATAATTTTTTAAAATCCTTAACGAACAAATTTGAAATTTGAATAATATATAATTCAAATAACCAACAGGCAAAAATATAAAAAACGTATTTTTTTTTCAACATTTCTTTGTACAATAATATAGAATTGGCAATCGAATACATTCGATTTGCCATGTTGTTATTCTTAATAAATATAATAATAATAATAATAAAATAGCATAGATGATGTCTTGAATAAATTTTACTTTAAAATCAAATATCCATCAAAATTGCAACTGGAACTTTTAATATCAAAAATAACGTTTCTTGTGCCATTTCTAAATAATTAAATTAAATGATGAACAACCTAATAAAAACACACACACACACATATATATTTTGTGGTAAACTAAAAAAAATAAGGATATAAACAATCAATCTAGAAAGTAATAATAATAATGATAATAAGTTTTATAATACCAGAACTCAACCATTTGAAAACAATAAAAGATTTACATATTTTTTATTTTTTATTTCAAAAACAAATAAATCCATAATTCTTCGTTTTGTTCTCTCAAACATTTTCATATTATTTATTACATTTTCATAAATGGCAGTAGATGATTTTAGTTTTATTTTATCAAAAACGTATTATTAGAATATTTCTTAATTTTCTGTTATGTGCAGTAAAATAAGTCTATAAAAATAAAAAATAAAAACTTGGATTTCTTAGTATTTTAGTTTTGAAATAGTACCCCATAAATTCTAATTTATTTTATATCTAAATAATTTCATTTTTTAAATAATTTTGCAAAAATTAAACAAGAGGTGATAATTTAAATGAAAGGATATGTTTCATAAAATAATCACTAAAGATTTAAATATAAAAAATAATACTTTTTATAATATAATAATAATAATAAATAATATAAATATTTTTTTATTGAATTTGAAGATAAAAGATATCCAGGTGCAAATCTACAAGTCATAGAATAACAAAATTGTTTCTTTGAATCAAACGTTAAATGAGTAGTCACTTTATTCTAATGTTTTTAGAACGTTTTTTTTGTTTCTAAAAGAATAAAAAAATGGCAAAGAAAAGAATTACGATGTATTCTGATTCGAATTCTTCATAATTTTAATTTTCCATACAGGCAAGAAAAAAATTAGATCGTGCTTTCAACACATGGATTGCAGAGTGACAGACTGGATTTTCTGCTTTCGTCATTTATCATAGTGTTGGATTGTAGTGACAGAAAATATATAGCAAAAAAAAAATCCAATTGTTTATCTAGGAGGGATAACAGAAAAATAAATGATCGATTGCCATTTTCTTTTCCTAATCCTCTTAAAGAATGGAAATGGATATGTTTCTTTTCCAGTCAAAACATTAATGATGGGTTTTCTCTTTTAAGAACTTTTTGAAATGTGTGTTTGAGGCGAAGATTTTGAACCCTTAAAAGACACAATTTTGTTTCTTGACCCTTCTCAGTCATCTATAATCTTCACTCCAACATCAATCATTCTCCACTCATCGTCAGTTAATCTACTCCTATGCAATTTTTTTTTGCAAAGAATTTTTTTTTACTTGATAGGTGAGTGTATTTTTTATTGCAAGGGTCTTTAACGAAGTTGTTTGTTCTGATCTGGACTATTTGAACTTTTGGTAGCGCGGAATTGTTTTCTGTTCTTTAACATAAAATAATTATTTTTATATTTTGAGTTAAAGTTAAAAAACAAGACCACTGAAAGTTTGTCTTATTACAGTCGAAATAAAACCCATGAAACGTTCTATTTAGCGATGAAATGTCAAATATAGTAGAACATTTCATGCTTTTTTTAATCCCTACTATTAGTTCACACTCTCCCTATATATATCTTCTCCAAATTTTTAATCGTTACATAAAATACTTTTTATTCATCCACTCAAGTTCAAATACATTTTTTTAACTTGTAGTGGATGACACTGATGTTATTACATTTTTTTCAATCAATATGTAATTCAAAATTAAATTAAATTAATTAATTTTTGCATTTTTTTAGATTTAAGTTGCATATATCTACCAACAGATGGCACCAGATAAACTTAAAAATGAATGAAAATTATTTATAAAGGACTTTCTGCAATATAGTGGAAAATAGGAATTGATTTAATTTTTTTTTTTTATATTACTTGTTTTTTACAGACATATGATGATATAAAAAGATATCATATATCATTTCATTTTGTGTTAAAAAGCTTTTTTCTGTAAGTATCCATGCATATTTTCCCCATTTTTTTTATTTATTAGTGTGCCTGCTTTCCCTTTTAAAGATGTTACAAAATCAATATGTAGTTTAAAAATTATTATTTTATTTTATTTATTATTTTTTTTCAGGAAGCTGATACAACTGAATATTTTGCAGCGAATACCCAAATTTAAGTATCAAAGATTACATAACAATGAAACCAGTTCTGCTGATGTGTTAGAAGGCAAGAAATAAATAAAAATAAAAACCCCGCATCTCACAATTTTTAAAGTGATTTTTGAAAAATTTGTATGTGTTTTGATAATTTTGGGATGAAACAAAATTTAATATGTCACCAAGAAAATAATTGGATGTTTTATTTGAAAAATATTTAAGTATTTAAAGTATACTAAAAAAATTAAGAAAAAATTATTTCTAAAACACAGCTGTTTTTTTTTTTTTTTTTGCAAATTAATTATTTACAATTAAATTTTTTTATTTTTTTTTAAATTAAAATCAGAAAAGCAATTAAGATACATCAAATAAATTAACATCCCATCTGTATTATGTCACCATACATCCCATCTGTTATTATTGTTTATATATATGATGATGATAAAGATATAATGATATCATATAATGACTTTATGACTATGAATGATGACTTGACTATGAATTATATAATGACTTTATGATAAAGTTATTATTATTATTATTATTATTTGCATTTTTAAATGTGAGTGCTTTTTTTAATCAAAATATATTTATCTTTTGGAACAGTAATTCTTAAATTATTTTTCAATTTCTTTTGATGTGTCAAAAATTTAGAATTGAATTTTGTATATATTCGGCATATTGGTATTCTATACTTATTTTTCTCTAGACCAAAATATATTCTAAATCCAATAGCACAGTATTTTCACTGATTTTTATTCATTGCAGGCTATATTTAACTTAAATATCCTAGTTTAAATGAAAATATCTAAAGAAATATTATAAATGCATGTATTCTATCCAATTTTGTTCTTTGCAAACGATTTTTTTTTGTCATTCTTATTCTAATTTATGAGGTAAAAAAATGAACACTCTTAACCGACTTTTAAAATAATATATATTCTTTTTAAAATTTTATGATGGCTGAAAAATTATTATAGCTATTATTAATCAGAAAATAGCTTCATTTATGTATTTTCTCTCCCTTTT
>BPLR01000068.1:0-32938 GCA_021605095.1 Caerostris extrusa | reverse complement strand
TATTATTTATTCTGCTCCACGCAATGTTAAAAATTCTTTTTACAGTTGTATTGACTTGTTTTCAAATAAAAATGCTATTTATAAAAGATATTTTTATTTTATCCTATTGCTAAAATCGAAAATAAATCATCGCATCTTTCTTTCGTATAATACGTTGTTAGTAACTTGGCAGTTCTTGTTTATGTATGATTTGTAAATACTGACATTTTTTAGTTGCTTAAAACCAATTGAAATTAAAGCTGCAAACATTTTTTATACATTAATTCTTCATATTAATAAGGGAAAAAAACATTTCATATGATATGTTGGAAAGATTTTGTTTATTTATAAGATTTCGTGATAGATGAACACAGGAAAAAAATAGCAAAATGTTGTTTTTTTTTTTCTGAATTATGCATATGGTGTCCATTTGTGGCGAATAAAATGAATTGACAAGTTTATGATCTATATCACCATCTGAAAGAAATTCATCAGACATTTGATTGATTATACCTTACCACCATATCAATCAATTTGATGTTATGAAAGTGATATAATAACATTTTATTTACAGAACATTTAAGGAACAATACATTGTTGCATTATTTTAATATTTTACTATTTTATTTTGTTTTATTATTTTTTACTATTTAAAAATTACATTACTTACGTTATTTTACAGAGCATTTACCAAAAATACTTTTTTGCATATTTGGTATACGAAAATGACAAAAATTTTAAATTGAATTTCTATTGCAGAACAAAAACAAAGAAATATTTTAAGTATATTTTTTAAAAATATGAAATTTATGAACAAAGCAATAAAAAAAAGAATATTATTATTTACAACATATTTTCGATGATAAAAAGGTAAACTGCAGTAAAAGAACCTTGAAAATATAACTTAATATAAAATATATACATTTTTTTTAATTGTTTAATTGTAAATTAAATGAATTTTTTTTTATTATTCACAATAAGTACAGAAAATAAATAAATGTCGGAAAATATCTTTTAATTAAAAGTTTTAAAACAAAAATCTTTCATCTGATATCAATTCTTGTCTAAATTTTTATCAATTTTTAAGATAGTATTTTACCATTTCCCTTTTTTTCCAATTTTTTGAAATTGCTTTTATCTATTATAATGTTGATTTAAAACAGTAGTATCAGCCTGGTCCTTGCAACCTACTAGTAGGCTTCTAGTCTTCATAGTGGGCGGTAGGGGATTTTATGAGTTACTGAAGAACTTTCACTTCTTTTAAATTTAGTAAATTTTTTTTTTAAATAATGAAATAAAATAATTTTTAAATATTGTTTAAAAATGTCTGTCATATCCAAATATGTGGAAAATGATATTAATACCTTTCCTTACTTCATATCTTGTTGAATCCATTTTTAGTGATGTTAATAATATTACAACCAAAGAAAGAAACTGCCATGGATATTTCCAAAACAGGATGCCTTTCTTCCTTACAAAAACATTAACTAGATATCCAGTATTTACATTCGCAGCATCAGGGGATTTCATTAATAATTTGATTAATTAACTATAACTTCATCAGACTTGTATGCTTGTATTCATGCAAAGTATAAATAAAAACGTAGATACAACTACAGTAAGTTGTTTTATAAATATTTATTCTGTCAAACTTGGTAACAGACCGATATAAAATATTTTTTAGAAATTATTATTATTATATGCTTTAACTTGCTGCTGCAACTCTGCTTTGTAAGTTTTATATAGTAAAGTTAATTCCCTACTTGCCCGACTCGTAGCTCAGTGGCAACTTGCATGAGAATTAGGGCTTCGTTCAACCCATTGGCAGCTTTGTTGTACACACTGTTTCAAAAAACGAGGAGTTTCGATGGATTTTATGACGTTCAACATTTTGCCTCGTGAGTCGGCTACCTGGTAGTTTTCCTGGTTTTCTTTCTCCCATACGATGCGCAAATGCGGGATAATCCCCCCCTAAAAGTCCTCCGGGAAGGCTCTGCCCTCCTTCTACAGCGACATGGAGCAGAAGTCAGACTTCTACCTACGGGTGCTCCATCACAACAGAAGCTGCCCCTCTCTTCCCTCCTTCCATGAAGGAATACAACTTCCCTACTTTATAAGTCACCACAACTGTAGAACTTGTGGGTGGTTAGAAAATTTTACTACTAACAGAAATACAAAAGTGGACGCTAGGTATAAAAGGTTGACTATCCCTAATCTAAGCGATGAGAATATAAATTATCCATTTATATTTTTCGTATAAAAGATTAACTAAATTCTACCTCCTTATTACTTTCTTTTTGAGATAATTTTATACATAAAATTTACTTTCATTTCATTCACTTCTTTGTAATATACCGTTTATTATTATAAAAATGAAATTAATAGAAATTCTTTTTTGGACTTCCAAGAAATATTTTTACATTATAAATTAATTTTATTTCACCACTGATTTTCAAACACAGTCATTGATTTAATTAAAGACATTAATTTAATCTAAGACAATATCTATAAAATGTATTTTCATTTTATTCACTCATTTGTAATAGAACTTTTACATGTTATAAAAATTAAATTAATAGAAATTCCTTTTTTTAGGACTTCAAATAATTTTTTTACATATTTTTTACATTACATTTGGATTATTACATTAATTTTTTACTCTGTCATTGATTTAATTTAAGATAATTATATATATATATATATATAATTTATTTTTCACTCTTTAATACAACTGGTACATGTTAAAAAAATAAAATTTAAGATAAAAAAAAAATTTTTTAAAAAAAAAGAAATTCTTTTAAAAGAAAAAAAAAATGTAAAGAATGAAAAATAAAAAATAAATTCTGTTTAGGATTTCTAAAAAAATTTTTTTAATTATTACATTCATTATATTTCAAACTCAGTCATTGATTTAATTAACGACTCATTGGTTAAGATAATTTTACGTATAAAATTTATTTTCATTTCCTTCACTCATTTGTAATACAACTTTTACATTAACCGTTTATAACTTTTTTTCAGATTAAAAGAAATTCTTTTTTGTACTTCAAAGAAATTTTTACATTGTAAATTAATTTTATTTCACCATCTGTTTTCAAGGGGCCTGAATGACCGAGTGACTAGCGGTCTGGCATTCGGGTGCCATAGGTTTCGGGTTCGAGTCACGGTGGTGCCGTGGATGTTTGTAGTGGTTCGGAATCCACTTTACAACGGTAAGTCCCAGTCTAATATGGCTGTTGGGCGTAAGGTTGACCCCCTTACTCCGTAAAAAGAAAAACACCTCGTAATCTGCCAGTAGGCAGAAGGCCCTAGGCCCACAATGGGGCTGTTGTGCCAATGATGAAGATGATTGTTTTTAAACACAGTCATTGATTTAAATAAAGACTCACAGATTTAATTTAAGATAATTTTAGATATAAAATTTATTTTCATTTCCTTCACTCGTTTGTAATGCAACTTTTACATGTTATAAAATGAAATTAAAAGTAATTCTTTTTTGAACTTCAAAGAAATTTTTTACATCATAAATTTATTTTATTTCACCATTGATTTTTCAAACACAGTCACTGATTTAATTAAAGACTTATGCTTACATTCAATTTGTTAAACCGGTTCAAACGAGTAAAATCACATTATTTTGCTTAAAACTACTTAACTCATTAATATACTTCGTTAACGAGAGTATGTAACGGACACCGGTGATAATTTTTAACTCATTACGGATTCTTAACATACCGACGACAATTTTTACGGTGCTGAAATTTTGTAAAAGTAATTCCAAGAAAGTCATTTGTGTCCTAAATGATTAATGATTTGGAATGTTTTAAAAGCGGGACGTTTCATGTCTAAGAAGAAAAAAATTAATGCTGGTAAGATTGGAAGAAAAGAAATGAAAGGAATCTAATTTCTGAAATATTTTTAATCTTTGATCTTCAAAATTGATTTGAAGAAACACTTTTTATCTTAAGAATTAGTTTCTTTTAATTTTTAGGTTTGAGTTTTTTTTTTTTTTTGTGAATTGAAATCTTTATTTAAGTTAACATTTAAAAAAAAAGCAGATTCTTTAATTATTTGGAACATATTTGTCATCGTATTAGTTCATGAGGCTACAAATAATTTAAAAGGAAACACTGGAAAGACGAAAAGACAAAGCCATTGGCATCCACAGGCTTCAGGTTCGAATCCTAGCCTTGACATGGATGTTTGTTAGTGGTTCTGAATCCACGTTAAACTGTAGGTCCCAGTCTAATTATCCTAAAGTGTACACAAAATGACAGTAGAGAGACAACCCCATCAAATAAACAAACACAGTTTATTCCTCTCACACCCTATTTTGGTATATTCTGTATGTATGTATACCTTTTTTTGATCATGACTATAGACGATTTGCCATCTCTTTTTTAATGTTTATATATATATATATACATATATATATATCTTTTCATTAGATTGCTCCTTGGTGGGCCAAGGCTGTCTCGCCTACTGGCAGATTTCGAGACAGGGGATGGCTTTATTGGGCTCCTTCTTTTATTGGGAAGATTGTCAGCCCTATGTCCAACGCTCTACACTCATATGGTCATATTAGACCTTTATCTATGGTTTGAATGATTCGAAATCCACTTTAAACTGTAGGTAAAGGTCCTGGCGCCATAACCATCCATAACTCGAGCCCATAATTGTGACACTGAGCGGCAGAACGGTTTAATCCGGCCATCAAGCTATATATCTATCTATCTACGTATAAACAGATATTGCGTGATGGCCGATATATTTTCACTTGTTAGCAGCACAGTTTAAATGTGAGATAATTTAATAATAATATAATAATATAATATAATAATTAAATTTAATAATATATATATATATATATATGTGTGTGTGTGTGTGTGTGTGTGCGTGTGTGAGTGTGTATTATCTCACATTTAAAATGTGTTGCCAACAAGTGAAAGTTTTTAACGTATAATTAATAGCTGATGCCCTTAATCTTATTTTTTTCCGTTTCTATTATTTTTTAAAAACTTTCCTCTATTCTCGAAGAACTTGAAACCAGAATTGTCCAGCACTGTAATAAGCACTAAGCAAAGCCCTAATTTTCCATCGATTTCAATGTTTTTTCTTGACCTTGACTGATATTCCGGAATGAATTAGTGCTATCAACTATTCACGCAAGATTACAAGTTATTCTTGCCAGTGGTAATTTACATCAACAACACTTAACATTGTTTATAGTTTGGCTGGATCAGGTTTTTATAGACGGTGAAATGTCTATCTCATAATTCACTCTCTCAAAACCCAACACCCTGAACTTGTGCAACAGCGGAACTTTTAGGCCTTAATTGATGCTTTTCTTTTGCAATCTTGGAAATATTCCAAAAAGTTATTTTTCATAGAGACTGAAAGAGATAATAACAAGAATATAATCAGAAATTATCAAAATTTTAAAGCAGGGGAAAATGAAACAATTTTTTGTTTTAGTTAGTTTATTTATTTGAAATAAGTCGTTAGAGTGAAATAAATTCACATATTTAAACCATTGTTTAAAGTAATTTTTTTAATTTTTTATATGTGATTTAAAATTATAAGACATTAACTTACTTTGGCCAAATATGAATTATAGAATTAAAAAAAAACTAGTATATTTATTGTTTTTAAATAATACATATATCAGCAAATCTTAGGGTGAGTATAAATTTCTCTTTTTTTTTTTAAATCTGTGACAGTAATTTATATAGAGAAGATTCTAAAAATATTTATAATGACATGTAGAAAGCTTTATTTGTTATTTTTAGTAATAGAAAAATCTAAGATTTTGTTAGTATTAGTATTAAACTGTAAAATCTAATTTTAATTCTAAATATTATTATTGCATTATCCTTTTCAATTCCTTCTATTAGCTCACACTCTTCCCTATATATATCTTGTTCAAATTTTCAATCGTTCATAAAATACTTTTTATTCATCCACTCAAGTTCAAATACATTTTTTTCAACTTGTAATGGAGGACAAATGGATGTTAATACAGTTTTTTCAAATATTAATTCAGTAATTAAATTTAATTAATTCATTTTAGTTTTTTTTTTTTTAGATTTAAGTTGCATATATCTAATAATAGATGGCGCCAGATCTTAAAAAAATGAATGAAAATTATTTATAAAGGACTTTCTGCAATAGAGTGAAAAAAAAGTAGGAATTGAGTTGAAAATTTTTTTTATATATTACTTGTTTTTTATATAAAAATTTGTTTTGTCGAGAGAAAATCAAAAGGAATTTGAATCTTTGAAATGGTAATGAAAATGAATAATCAAAAGTTTCATTTTACAAATGAATAATATGGAAGGAATGAAAGTGCGGGTAGTTTCTGTTGGGATAGAACACTCTTAGGTAAAAGTATGACTTCTCTCCGAATCGTTGAACAAGAAGATAGTGCCCTGAGGGAGAACTTTTAAGAAGAACTACCCCTTATTCACGTATCCTATGTGAGAAAACCCCATCAGATAGTCCGACTAACGAAGCATGTTGTTAAGCGTCACAAATACCATTGAGTTACTTCGAGAGTTTTTGCATACCGTATTTTGATGTCCGTTAGCTTTTTCTCCCTAGCACGCATGCTCATAGGAAATGGCGCATGCGTATGTATAATAATGTTTCCTATGAGCATGAGCGCTAGAGAGAAAAAGCTAACGGACGTCCAAAATACGGTATGCAAAAACTGTCTACTTAAACAAAGTCGCCAGCTGATTGAACCACCACCGTAATGCTCACCAGCGACGCTCGTTACCACTGAGCCATGAGTCGCGCACAAATTGTTTTTAAATATATATCCTTTATCAAATGCTCAATTTAGCGAAATGCAAGTATGCAAAACAGGATATCTACTGTTTTCAAAATTACTATTTCATTATAGTTCTTCATTTGTTTTTAGAAAATTTATGAATATAAAACTTATATAAAAAAACAACAGTTGAAATATTTTACTAATTTTTTCTTGTTAGTAGTATAATTTTTAAAACTTAAAGTATAAAATTTAATAACATTTTCCAAGTGTAATATTATAAGTTACCCTGCTTATTTCAATCTTTTTTTGATTTATTATTCAACATGTTTTGAACAATTTCTTCACCTTATAATATAAATATTTTTAGGGATTTAAATCCAGTATATGTAATAGAATATTAAGATTTTTTTGCCGCATCAACAAATATAACTTTACGTTTATTTAAGATATGTTCAAAATCATTAAAATGTTGGAATACAAATGTTGAATGAATGGTGAGATACCAATGATGTCTTTTTTAATTTTCATTATTCTTTAGAATCTTTACTTCTACTAAATCTTGACTTGTTTCATTCCAAATATTTGACTTCCTTTATACCTAATAAAAATATTTTACGAAAATTAAATAATAAAAATAATCTATATTTAAAAAATCGAATCGAAAATTATTTTTAAAATAAAAAATAAATTATTTATTTTTCCATTAAAAACTGAAACAAATTCATTTTTCAATAAATGTGCAACTAAACTGCATGAATAAATATTTTAAACTTTTTCGTAAAAGTTTAGAAATTGAGAGTATTCAAAAACTTTTCTAGTTATCAGTGTATAATTAGGAAGGATACTTTAAGGGAGATACTTAATTGAAGGAAATGAAGAGATTTGTTGGAATCACACCTTCTACGCTGATAACTCTTTCATTAAAGTTCACAGCTTAAGATTCTCGTTATCCTAAGCATTCGCCAAACTCAGATGGAAATTTAAGTAGTCCTTTCGGAAACATTTGTAAGGAATTAGAATGATAGCAACTCCAAATTACAAGGTCTGAATTTCCATGTCTCGAAACAAAAGAGGAGCATTTCAACAAGAAATTCGAAATAACATTAAAAGAAATTGCTTTGTGATCTTAAATTTAATTTTTAATCAATTAATATATGAAATAGTATTTAAAATTAAATATAAAAGAATAAACAAATCAAAATTAGTAGCTTTCTCTTAAACTGAAAATAGTTTTCAAAGCTATATAAAATCTAATTCAACAAATTAAATGCCGTTTTATTTTAATTAAAGAAATATGAATTCAGTTTTTATAAACATTTTTTAAAACGAAAATTGACTTTAAGCTGTTCATTATTGGGCAAATTAAATAAATTTAATGGTTCTTTGGAGTAGTTTTGTATTTTCAATAGTTTTTACAGTTATGCAATTCTAACAAAAGTTTTGAAATCAAGGGGGCAATTTTCAAGACATATTATCAATGTTTGAGTTAAATTTTTCCATTAGACCCCTTTTTTTTTTGCAATAAATAAATTTTTAAAATATTTACACAAAAACAATGATTAAAAAATTAATTAAAAATTAAATATTATTTAAATAGTCATTTATCAAACACTGTCCTATTACTAAAACCATTAATCATAATAATATTATCATTATACAATTAATATTTAACTATTAGTAATAGTGCTGGTGCTAATTTGTTACTTAAAAATTATTAATGGTGTAACCGTGCTTCCTCCTATGCACTGTAAGAGCGCCCCCTGCAGCGTTCAGGGAGAAATGGTTAGTAGACCTCGAGCCTTTCACTGGAGAGGAAGTACAACTCCAACCAGCGCTTCTGCTGAGAAACGTTTAGTTCGTAATCTCTCATCCCGAGAGGAAATATATTCAAAGCAATCTTGCGTATTAGTTAGCTACAGGCTCTCACCCGAGAGAGGAAGTATATTTCGCGAATCTAGAGCGTACTTGATTATCTTTATTTTCGGCTTAGAAGTGGAATCTTTCAACGAATCTATAATTATATGTCTTTAAGTGTGCTAAATATTGTACGTGTGTCATGTTTGTGCGTGTGTAAATAAAGCTGTGTGCTCTCAAACCTAACCACAATCCAACCACACCTAGTTACAATCCAGCTACACAACCTGCACATTACAATGTGGCACCCAACGTAGGGTACGTTTGAATCGACAGCAGTAAAATGGAGAATATGGCGATTTTTCGATTAAAAATTGTTTCAAATTAAAATTAATTAAAAATATCAAAAACTTTAACAATGCAAAAAAAATCTATATATATTGATTATAATCTATATATATTCTATATATTTTGCTTTACAAATATATAGAAAACTATTCTGATACCAATAAAAATCAACTTCAAATTGTAAAATAATACAGCATTTTTCAATATTTCATTTAATTTTTAAAAGCAACTGAATTATTTTTCGTAGGTTTCTTCTTGCGAAATTTTGAAGGGGAAATCTGTAAACGTAAATGCAATTTCACGTATGATTTATCGTTTGAATGAAAATAATTGATTATCGATTTTTATTGTCTGTTTTAAACACGAGCTTCGAAGATTTTTTTTTTCTCTTATTATTACAATACTCCATATCTAAATTTTTAATTGCTTTGGAAATGACAGTAATTCTATAGATGTTTTATTTTTTACCTTGCATTGAATCGATTTTAAATTCACTAACATAAGAATGGAATAAACAACTTAACGATTTTATTGTCTGTTTCTGATGGTTTGATATTAATCCAGTTAGAATATTATAGAAAATAAAATTCTAATCTGAAGCTGATTTTTTTAATTATCAGATTGAAAATTACTTTTTCCTCAAGAATAGATCATCTATCACTGTTAAAGAAGCAACGCACTAAAGATACATGTATATATATTTTAAGTAGAATAAAATTGGATATAAACGGAAGAACAGAAAAAGGAACAGAAATTCTTGGACATCCCTTCCTCTTGGCTCTTTTAGGAGAACTACACGGGACAAAATTAAGTAATCGTATATTACTAAATTATTATCTAACACCAAATGACGATCGAGGATAACTAGAAAAATTTAGTAGAAAAACTCAAAAATAGCTTCTGCCAATTTTAGATTAAGAACTGGACGCGACTGCCTGGCCGAACATCTAGCCAAAATAAGGATTGGGAACTCTGATATATGTGTTTTATGTAAGACAGAGAAAATGAATAAGTTCAATCTACTTGTTTACTCGGGCCTGGATTCTAACTTACAACAGAATGGTGATTTGAGTGCTCTTTACTAGAGGACCAGAGAAAATATATCCTGATCATACGGACTTTTATTAGGGTGCTCCTAGCTTTTTAATTTTTTTATCCTTAGAACATTTAACTTGTTTTTAACTATTTTTAACGCTCTTTGGTCATTTTTGTTAAGAATATCTGGTGTTTTCCTTTGTAATTTTGATTTGTTTATATTTTCTTTTTGTTTCCACAATAAATGACCAAATTTATGTGGATTGAGTTCCAATAAAGCCATAAGTAACAACAAAATTTGTAAACAACGCTTTAAAAACTTTTAGTATCTGTTACATTTAAGATTAGGCGGGGTAAATGTGAACGAGTTTTATAAGTTTCCCCTTTTTACTCTTTTTTAAGAAAACATTAAGTAATATATATATATATATATATATATACACTCATGTCCATAAATTAAGGATAATTCAGAATCACACAGAAATTTAACTCTAAAAATAAAAATTTCACCTGTAGAATTATCAAACACATCTTGAAGAAGAATATGCAAATTACAGGAAACCACCAGATGGCGCGAATAGTACGTCACAATGACGAGAGTGTAAGAGAGGGGTATATAAGGAATGGTGGCAAAGAAGTAAAATTGTTCACAAGCGCTTTTTAAAGCCTTTCAGTGCAATAACCGCATATTTATGGCACAAAGGAAGCATTTGATGATTTTTTACGTGGTAGAATTATCGGACGATTGGAATGTGGACGTACCCAGCTGGAAGTATCCGAGGAACTTGGAATCGCCCAGAGTGTCATCTCCAGGCTTTGGCAACGATTCCAAGATTATGGTAATGTGAGTAGATATTGCAGCACAGGTCGCACCCGAGTTACAACGCCGAATGAGGCCCGGTATTTAGCAGTTACTGCCAAAAGAAACAGACGGAGCACAGCATCAGACCTATCTCGTCAGCTCTCTTCAGCTACCAGTACGACAGTTTCAAGGCAGACCGTGTACAGACGCTTAGGGCACATTGGTCTATATGCTCGTAGGCCTGTCAGATGTGTTCCACTTACCGCAACTCACTGTCGCCTGCGCTCACTGTTACCGCAACTCACTGTTAACCTGGAGTAGAGAGCATGCATTGTGGACACCGCAACAGTGGTCTGGTGTGATGTTTTCTGACGAGTCCAGGTTTAGTTTGCAGTCTGATTCTCTCCGGACTTTCATATGGAGAGCGCCAGGTACCCGTTACCACCAAGAGAACACCATTGAACGACACCGTTACGGTGGTGCAGGATGGCTCGTTTGGAGAGGAATTATTCTTGGTTCCAGAACTGACCTGCATGTTCAGAGTGTAACGATGACAGGCCACATCTATCGGGATGTCATTCTGGAACAACATGTACGTTTGTTTCGGGGCGCCATGGGTGCTGAATTTCTGTTTATGGATGACAACGCCCGTCCTCACCGTGCAAACATTGTAGACGAATGCCTTCAATTGGAGGATATCACCCGTATGGATTGGCCAGCATACTCACCGGACTTGAATTCAATAGAGCATGTGTGGGATATGCTTGGCCGACGAATTGCAGCCCGTCAACCCCCTCCCACCTGTCAACCGAAACTTCGGAGGGCATTGCTTGATGAGTGGTGTAATAAGATCAGATTGATAATTTGATACTCAGCATGCCTAGGCGTTGTAAGGCCTGTATTGCATCGTCCGGGAGACATACTCCATATTAACCATCATACTAACCATGTTATACTGTTCTTTGTAAATAGGTTCTTTTTTGAAATTTGCTCCAGGGAGTCAAAATCGCAATTTTTATTAATTATGTCAAACATATAGCATCTTTTTTGCTCTTTACCTTTTGTTTAATAAATAGACTTTACAAATAAGTCAAATTTGTTTTGCTTCTGTCTCTTTCTTTGCCTGAACTTCATTATCCTTAATTTATGGACATGAGTGTATATATATTGTTTTTTATTTAAAGATAACTTTCATTGATCATAAAAATTCATCTTATCTTTCATAAAACATAACAGCAATTGTAAGAAAATTATTCTTTTTAATACATATAATCATGAATAAAACAAAATAACTTGAATCATTTCATATTCTCACAGCAGACTATTTTCATTACATCCAAGAAAACTTTTTATTGATCAATCACAATCATAACAAGAAATTTGCTTCAGATCTCAAGTGAGTTGGAATAACTCTGATAACCTTCAATGTATTAATCTAATCTAGAATCTGTGCTACGCAATCATGTGCTAAAAAAGAATCTATGGCTTCAGGTAATAACAATATGGCACCGTATAGAATGTTAGATTTCAAGATGACTATTCTATCCTTTCTCTCATTCAATAGGAAATTAGTTACTTCAAGATTATTTGCTTGATTAAAGCATCTTTTTTCCTATAGTTTCACCAGTTATTCAAAGAGAAGTTAAACTTCCGGTTCAAAAGCGGAAATGGACTAATCGATTACTTAATCGAGGTGTTATTCAGATATGCAAGGTGGAAAGCAATTTTGAAAGAAACAACTAATATAAAAAAACTTTTTAAAGTTAATTCTACTTTTTTTCACTATATTGCAGAAAAGTCCTTTACAAATAAAATTGAAATTTTCCTCTTACATCTGGCGCCATTTATTATTAGATACTTCCAACTTAAATCTAAAAAAATAAAATTAATTAATTAAATTTAATTACTGAATTAATATTTGAAAAAACTGTATTAACATCCAGTGTCATCCCCTACAAGTTAAAAAAATGTACTTGAACTTGAATGGATGAATAAGAAGTATTTTATGAACGATTAAAAATTTGAACAAGATATATATAGGGAGAGTGTGAACTAATAGTAGGAATTGAAAAGATCATTAATTATTGTGGAATTTTTTTGATAACTTGAATTTCTTTTGATAATTTCTTTTGATAATTTCTTTTGATTTCTTTGATAATCAATAATATGTAATCAAAATTTTACTAAATTATTTTTTTGTAATTAAGTGTAGTAAATGTAATTATGTGTAATTATTTGGAATTTTTATAATATTGTTTAAGATTATCTGATTTGACCACTTGCCAATTTTTCACATGATAGTTGGTTGGACAGGAATGGAAAATTTTAACGCTAATTTATATCATATAATTGGACTAGTTTATATCATATATTGTATGGAAAGGTAAGAATGCGGTTCAAAGGCGAAAACGGATGAATCGATTACTTGTTAAGGATGATAGTCAGACATGTAATTTTGAAAGAAAGTTTCAATTGTTAGTGCGGAATTTTTTTACCTAATTTCTTTTTTTTTTTTTGATGATATGCAATTTCAAATTTTAAAATTTTAAATTGAAATTTAATTTTTTTTAATTAAATTTTTTTAATTACAATGAAAATTTCTCCGAAGATACTTTTCTCCCCAATTATGCCGCTCTGTTTGAATCCGTCCGACTTGGCTACTTGCCAATTTTCTATACAATCGGTGGTTAAACTATAATAATATGTAATGCATTGGCTTCATTTTTTATATCGATTATGGAATGAATGATAAAATCAGAAAAATTCATGATAATTGATTTAGTTATGGAGATTTTTAAAAACAATTATACAATAAAATTTATTATTGTTTGACTTCATACGAATATTTCATACTAATATTTTGTTACTTAGCGGATGTTTTTTTAACTTTGCGTTAACAGGGAAGTTATTAATAAAAAGAGATTATTTCGAGGTTATAATAGTTAGGCGTATAACAGTGCACTCACATTTTTCAATTTCTTCTATTATCTCACACTCTCCCTATATATATCTTGTTCAAATTTTCAGTCGTTAATAAAATACTTTTTTTATTCATCCACTCGAGTTCAAATACATTTTTTACTTAGAACTTGTAGTGGATGACACACTGGATGTTAATACAGCTTTTTCAAATATTAATTCATTAATTAAATTTAATTCATTAATTTCATTTTTTTGTAGATTTAAGTTGAATATATCTACCAATAGATGGCACCAGATAAAAATAAAATAATGAAAATTATTTATAAAGGGCTTTCTGCAATATAATGATAAAAAATTAGAATTGACTTTACATTTTTTTTTTTATATTACTTGTTTTTCAATAAGACACTCTGAATATTATAACGAGACACTTACAAACAAACTTCTTTGGGTGCTTTAAAGCTAGAGGTTAGTGTATTTCAATACATGGTTTTGACATACTAGATATATATAGGTTTCATCAATGGATCACAGAGCAGGATAGTGTAAAAAATTATAGAAAATAATGTACATGATAATAGAACATAGTCTATTACCAATTTGTTCTTATTTCAGATCTCTAATTTATGACCTTTAAAATAAAGGAATTTTGCGATTTACGATTCATCACTAACGATTGAATAATCATGACTTTTTATGCATTTCTAAGAAATTCTCTCGCCATCTGTGAGTCATATGTAGTATTAATGTAAGCTCATTAAATTTTAACGATCGAATTCTCATCTTCATTAAATGTTATTGAAACATATTGAATTATTCTTTTTACATATTCCCAGTATTATCATTTCGATAAACAGACCTGTGGTCCAGAGGTAGAGTAGGGTTTTTGTAGGCAAACAGGGTTCCATTAGTACTGATGGAGCAGCATTTTGAAAACATTAGCAATTTACAAAGCATTTACTACATGCTTTGAAAACACATATTTGTTTGTATTAAAACAACTTATCTCATGTTGTTTCGAATTTACTTGTCGGAGTTTTTATTATATGGTACTCAAATACTGAAAAACAGTTACCCATAAAGTGAGGTTTATTACACTCATCACACACATATACAAGTAGGAAATAATGTTGGGATCCCTCAGTAACATAACCTCAGAAAAATTGTCAACTTAGACAGATGCTGAAATAAAGCAAATAAAAAAATATATATTAGTTTTTCTTTTCATTAAAAGTGTTGTGTCTAATCCTCATTTTCCTGCAGTGTGGGACAGATATCCTATGAGTAGGCTCATCATGAAAGGAGGAGGGGAAAGCAGCTTCTGTTGTGATAGAGTACCCGTAGGTAGAAGTTTGACTTGTCTCCGTGTCGCTGAAGAAGGAGAGTAGAGCCTTCCAGGAGGACTACCCTGCATTTGCATATCGTATTTAAAACACCTGAAAAACTCCCAATAAGTAGTCCGACTCACGAGGCAAGGGGTTGAACATCACAAATGCCATCGAGTCACCTCTGTTTTTGAAATAGTGTCTACAACAAAGTCGCCAGCGGATTGAGCATCATCCCTAATGCTGACCAGACGCCCTGAGTAGGACAATAAAAGTGTTAAAATCTTATATTGCAAATAAAATTGTATGATAATATCGTTGCTTTTTCAATTCCTTCTATTAGCTCACACTCTTCCTATATATATATCTTGTTCAAATTTCAATCTTTCACAAAAACTTTTTATTCCTCCACTCAAATTCAAATACATTTTTTGAACTTGTAGTGGATGACACTTGAAGTTAATACAGTTTTTCAAATATTAATTCAGTAATTAAATTTAATTAATTAATTTTAGTTTTTTAGATTTAAGTTGCATATATCTACCAATAGATGGCGCCAGATAAACTTAAAAATGAATGAAAATTATTTATAAAAGACTTTCTGCAATTGAGTGAAAAAAAAAGTAGGAAGTGACTTTAAAACTTTTTTTATATTACTTGTTTTATAGGAAATAAGAAACTTTAATAATTTTCTATAAAAAGAATTTAACAACGTAGAAATTTTTAAATAATTGATGATTTAAAAGTATCAAAGAATTTATTAAAATAATTACTAGCTTAACATAAAACTAATAAGTCTATTTATTTTTGCAATTATGAATTATTTTTAAATCTTCTATTCATAAAACAATGAAATGTATGCAATTTTCAAAGGCATATTATTAAATGATTTTTAAAACCCATAATATGATATAATGTACAATGAAACATTCCAAAATTATATTTTCTCTCATTGATTCGAGACAAATAAATATTTAAGCTTCATGACATTTTTAAAAAAACTAATTTGCATTAAATTTCTCAGACTTTCGTAATGCAATAAGGATTTATATTTTTCGGAAACAGTGATAGACCCTCAAGTGTATAAGTAAAAATATTGGTTAGTTTATATATTTCTTTCTTTAAAGGAAATATGGTAAAACTGCTCATAATTTTTAATTTGAAATTGTTAATGATGCAGTTATTATATTATTTTAATAACGTTCCCTTAGAAAAATTGTGATTTTAACTATTTTTTAGATAATTTATTTTTTATGTATGTGTATTTAATATAATGTAGAATATTTTCTCCTTTTAAGCCCTTTCGAAATACGTATTTAAATTTCCCTAAAGGCATAAAAAGACTTAGATTTAAAAGAAAAATATAGAATAAAATTATTTATCCCATTTAATAAATATTGAATAGTTTTTATAATAGTTATGCAGTCTAGTCTATTGCAAATGAGTTTTTATTTTAATTATCAAAGATATATTATTCTTAAATAACCATTATTAACCCATTAAAAAAAGCTTATGATTTTACATTGTATCAAATATATAGACTTTTAATTTAACTGTGCCACAACAAAGGAATTATTTTACTATAGATAATTGAGTAAGCCGGTTCCAAGTATAAAAAGTAAAGAAGTCCCTTGGTATTTTTTAAAGTTATGCACTCAAATAAAAGGCAGATTTATTTTTGAAAATTTATTTTAATTTCGCTTTCATTGCTCCAGATTTATTAAACAACTACTTTTTAATATATAAATAAATTTTTTAGACATTATCGACATGGTAATGCACTTGAAATGTTTTTATCGTTATTTCTTAAGGATTTTTTTTTCTTATCCCATTTGGTAGACAGCGATGTCTAGACCAAGTTCAAGGGAAGGAGGGAAAGGATGGGGCACGTTCTGTTGCGATGGAGCACCCATAGGTAGAAGTATGATTTGGCTGCGTGTCGCTAAAAGAAGGAGGCTAGTGCCTTCTGGGAGGACTTTTTAGGGGGAACTACTCCGCATTTGCCTATCGTATGAAAGAAAACCTGCAAAACTGCCATCAGATAGTGTGACTCACGAAGCAAAATAGCTGAACTTCACAAACGCCATCGAGACCCCTCGTTTTTTGAAACAACACAACATCAACAAAACCGCCACCAGCGGATTAAACGTGCGCCCTAATGCTTATAAGCGGTGCGCGTTGTCAATGAGCCACGAGTCGGGCGTTATGGATTAATCAAATACCTTAGTTATAAAATTGACGGATTGGTATAAACTATTTTCTGTGTTTTCTGCTTCAAGTTAAAAAAAAGGTAAAACTGACAAGCATTTGTAGAGGAACGCCTTGTATAAATTGACGCCATGCATTGCAGTCACTAATTTTAGAATTGAAGAGATTCCGTAGCTTTTGCTGTTTAAAATTTTTTGATTGGCATTTGTAATACCGTTTGCAGTTTTTCTCTCATATTACATGCAAATATGGAGCAGCTTATTAATTAGATTCAGAAGATATCAAAACCTAATAAATTATTTGTAGTATGCTATGGTTATATACTGTGCTAGTATACTATTGTGTAGTGCACTATAAGAAATTTGAACTCTTTTAATTGAAAATAAATAAATTATAATATATTTTTATAATTTGTTAATATTTATTGTTTCTTCTCCCACTTGGTCGTTAGCAACATCTAGACCAAGTCCATGAACCCATCTTAGACTGATGAGTCATGATAAAAATACAGTTTCTTTTTGTCCTTGACCATGGGAGTCTGGAGTCTTCACCATGTCCTTGACCAGTCTGCCTTTACCCCACCCGGTAATACCCCTGGGCATTGGACACCCATTTTGGTCGTCTTTTACGACATGCATAGGCTATAGTGGAACTATTCTAACCCGGATCTGGCCGGTATATCTTAATAAAGAGTTTTTGCGTAACGTTATTTTATCGTCCGATATTTTTTTCTTCCTAGCGCGCATGCTCATAGGAAACATTGTATCTATTGCGCATGCATATCTGTAATACTGCACTACTGAGATATTCCCATGCGCATGCGCACTAGGAAGAAAAAAATATCGGACGATAAAAAACGTTAAGCAAAAAACTCTCTAATATCTAATTTACTAATGACAACTAAAATAATACAAGTATTTTTCTTTATTTACGATTCCCTTAGAGAATGCTTTTTTCTACAAATGGATACTGCAACGTCTCGGCCCATACTAGACCTATAACGCCTTTCAAGAAGAAGGTCACTCAGTTTCATGGGAGCACTTTAATTTTTATTTACAAGCATATATATACATATATATACAGAACTCTATTTTACAAAAAATGAAAATTAAAGATAATTTGATTCACAAGTGCAGTTCGTTCCAAGGATGGAGATTTTCAGAGTTCTCGAGTCTACGACTAATCTAGTGCACTGGTCTGCGGCCGACCTTAATTATCACACTGCGTGATGCACGAAGCCAAGGGGCTCACTTTGGAAACAGGCGGAATCTCCTGCCTGTTCAGTCCCTTCACTGAAAAGAGAAAAACAACACTTCTTGTAGCAGAATTCTCTCGTCTTCACAAAAAAAAAATTCATTTTAAGACAATCCGTAAAAAGAGAAGGGTCAGTTTCCCCTCACTTCTCATTGGAGTAGATATTTCTCAACTCGTGGTCTATCAACAATCAGAAGGGAACAACTCATAGTATATCAATTGGTTGATATTCAATTTGTAACTGTTTCGACTCTGAAGGTCGCACAGACATTCGCTAATTTTTTCATTATACATGACGAAATATTATGATATACAGCGAATATCTGCTATCAGTTTTGAGTGACAGGTTGCTCTCATTAGTATAAAACACTAATTGCATGTAATATAACTATCCACAATAAAGTTCGTCTGTTGTTAAATATGAGTGATGGGTTTATTATATATTTTCAAATAAGATACATTCCTGTCTCCTGGGAATGAAATGCCAAAACATTCATAACATATTGAATAAAGCACGCAATCCAAGAATCAATCAGTGATCCATATAAAGACAACATAAACTCATTAATTACCTCCAAGTTGAAATCAATTTTCTTACCTCAAGTACGGTATGACGAGATCAATCGATATCGTTTGTGGTAGTAATGCAGTTAACCATACTGATAAAAATAATAAATCTGGAACATTTTACTATCCAATAAATACAAAAAATGACAAAAAAATAATTAAATTATTCAAAAGAATTTCAAGCATTTGATGAAAGATTTTTTATAAGAATCTCGAATGATAAATAATTTTGAGAAATAAAAATAATTTTTATAATTTTCTTAATTAATGAAAGTAATTTTTTAATTAGTTTTTAATTTTTTTAATCAGAATTTTAATAAATAATTTTTTAATAATAATAATAAAATAATAATTTCATAAAAAATTCTTTTTAATTTATCCATTTCTAATTTTTCCAATCGTTTTTTTTTTTTTTCTAATGCAGCTGACAAACACTTAGACAGTCTTTTATGCCTTAAAGCAAGCGCTGCACCGACATTACTCACTTCGCACATCCGAGAGATGCGCGTAGCTTGAAGATAAGCTAAGGACGCGGAGTAGCAACACCCCCCGCAATGCTCTACGATCCTGTTAGACCGGGGACCTACGGTTTAAAGTGGATTCCGAACCACTACAAACAGCCTTGGCACCGCCGGTACTGAGAACTCGAAACCTGTGGTATCGAGCGTCAGAGCGCTATCCACTCGGCCATTCAGGCCTCTTTTTACGATAAATTAAAAATATATTTAAATAACTCTTAAAGATGTTTTTGAGTTCAATTAATTTCCTAATTAATTCTATAGAAAAAATTGATTTTATATTTGTTAATTAAAAATGCTGTAACCGTGCTTCCTCCTACGCACCGGCAAGAACGCGCTTTTGGCTTTCTCTGGATAAAAGGTCAGTTGGCCTCGAGACTCTCATCCGAGAGGAAGGACAGCTTAACCTGCTCTCTCTGAGAAAAATTTAGTTTACAGTCTCTCATCCCAAGAGAAAAATATATTTAGCTCATCCGACGCCTTAGTTGGAATACATGCTTTCAACCGGAGATGAAGTATATTTCGCGCATCCTGCGCGTAGCTGAGTATGGGATTTTCTGCTTAGGAGTGAAGTCCTTCCATGAATCTAGAATTATCTGTCTTTAAATGTGTTAAATATTGTATGTCTCTAATTGTATGTGTGTGGTGTTTGTGCGTGTGTTTATAAAGCTGTGAGTTCTCCAACCTGTGCCTCAAATATCTCAATCTAACCACAACCGGTTACAATCTGGTTGCCCAACCTGCCCACTGCAATGCGTAATATGTTTTAGTCGGCTTAAATTGTAATAAAAATTATAAGTTATAATAATATTTTTAAATATTTTGTATTCATACTTCTATCATACTTAATGATAATATTTTAAAACGCGGAATAATGTTTTCGAATTTAATATAACATTCTTATTAATCATTATTTCTTTATACCAAACTAATTACTATCATTTGTGATAGTTATACAATTTTTCATATTGATAGAATTAATAAATATGGAAACTTTCAAATATGCAATAACTGCAAAAAGAGTGATAAAAAAGAATCTAATTATACATCAATGAAATTTCAAGTATTTGAAAATGAAAGATTTCGAATTCAATCTTGAATGATTCTGATAATTAAATTCGGAAAGAAAAAAAAACATTTTTTATAACTTAATATTTTTAATTTAATATTTAATAATAATTATTTTCTAAAAGAAAAAGTTTAAATATATTTAAATTATTATTGTCTATGCTTTTTAAAGGTAAATTTATTTTCTGATTAATTCAATAACAATTTGTGTTTATCATTTATTAAAAAAACGCAAAATATGTTTAGTAGAATTAAGCGCTTAACTTATAATAAAAATTTTCAATTAAAAACTGATTTTTCAAACCTATTCCAATTATATTTAAAAATTATTATAATACTAAAAATCAGAATTTTTTAAATCTAATAAAAAACATTTTTATTAAATATAATTTCGTTTTTAGTAAAATGAGAATTTTACAAATGAGCTTCCTTCAAATTTGATCTATCAAAAAAAAATTAGATTTAAATCAACTTCAGTGCATACCAAAAAAATGATATAAAAATAATACAACAAAATGAAGTCGAAAATATGAAAAAAAAAAAAATCTGTCTCACAAAATACGAAATCTGATACTGATTTTTTTTTTTTTTTTTTTTTTTTTGAAATGCTTTGTAAATAGGGATTCCATAATTAGATTATTTACTTCATTTTTAAGCTAACCCGGAAGTAAGAATAACTTTAACAAATTTTTTATTTTTTATATTTAAGAAATCCACCATCAATCGATTAAAAGTAAAAACCTAATTTAAAGAGAATGAACTTAAAGCATTACGAATTTATAAATAGACAAATTTATAATATTTTTCATACATATGCATAGATGTTTTTTAAATTTAGGTTTACGTTGAAATGCATTTTGAATAATTGATGCATTTTAAATTTTAAAATTAAATAATTTTCTGTTTAATTTAAATTATCATAAAGAAAATAAATATGGCATTCAAGTTATGTGACGTATACATTTTAAAATTATCGTTTGCAGATATTTTTAAATGTTTAAGTCGTTAAAATTATTTTATATTCATTATCTAAATTTTTCTTCTTGGATTACTTTGTAATTAATTTAATTTAATTTTTTATTATTAATTTAATTGTTTATTAATTTGTATTATTTAATTTAAATTTAATAAAGAAAATAAATATGGCATTCAAGTTATGTGACGTATACATTTTAAAAATTATCGTTTGCAGATATTTTTAAATATTTAAGTCGTTAGAATTATTTTATATTCATTATCTAAATTTTTTTCTTCTTGAATTACTTTGTAATTAATTTAATTTAATTTTTTATTATTAATTTAATTGTTTATTAATTTGTATTATTTAATTTAAATTCTAATAAAAAAAAATAAATATGGTATTCAAGTTATGTGTCATAAAGCATTTTGAAAATTATCGTTTGCAGATATTTTTAAATGTTTAAGTCGTTAGAATTATTTTATATTCATTACCTAAATGTTTCTTCTTGGAATCCTTGTAATTAATTTAATTTAATTATTTATTATTAATTTAATTGTTTATTAATTTGTATTATTTATTTTAAACTCTAATAAAGAAAATAAATATGGCATTCAAGTTATGGACATAAGCATTTGAAAATTATCGTTTGCAGATATTTTTAAATGTTTAAGTCGTTAGAATTATTTGATTATCATTATCTAAATGTTTTTTCTTGATTTCTTGATTTTAATTTAATTATTTATTAATTTTATTATTAATTTGTATTATTTAATTTTAATTATTTTTTTCTTTAAGAATTATTACAGTAAATCATTCATGATAATTTAACATTTGGAGGGAAATTTTCGAATTCTACATCTTATAATAGAAATTATAATTCTGTCAAAATGCAAAAACAGTGTTGTCAGTATAGAAAGAATATATTTAGGAAGAAATATCAATACTTACACAATATTTATTATTCATTTACTATGTTTTTATGCAGCATTTCCGAAAACATTCGAAAAGAAAAACGATAATATTCAGAACATCATTCGACAAAACGATTTTATTAGTGTTTTATAAAAAGAACTATAGAAGGAGCTTGTCCATTTGAAATCCACAAAATTCATGTAAAAAATGTATTTTTAATATTATATATATACGTTAAAGCTCTTTATCATGAATTTCTTCAAAACTATTTTTCATTAAGAAAGCATTTCACAATGAAAAAAACATTTAACATAGTTATAACATTTTTTTTTAACATTTTCTTTAAAAATGTTTTGGAATATTTAATAACTAAAACTTAGTGAAAGTTAACATAATTGATTCAATTTTTTCCTTAAATTTAAACTTTAAAATAAAAAATAGTTTTTTTTTTAACCACTGAAAAATATGTTTTAGAACTTTAAGAAGAGGATTAAGAAATTTTGTACTGAATGTTAAAGGATCTTAAATGCCCATAAAATGTCACAATGACACATAAAGTTAAAATTTATGTCTCGCCAGATTTTATTATCCTCAGATTTCACAGCATCAGCATCAAAATGATGCCTCTGTTAAATACCAATAAAAAATTAATTACGTTTCTATCTAAGATAAAAGATCGAGTAACATTATGAGAAAATAAGTTTTCCAGACTTTCTTCCTGAAATTATTATAAAATAAGCTAAAAACATTACATTACGTGAAAGAGTTTTTTGTATTTTATCAAGCAACGAATTTCATAATTTAAATAATAATAATAATATACTAAAATGATAGAAAATAATACTGGAAATGTTATTTTTAATTATCCTGTTTTCCATTTTAATGATTTTTAATTAAATGTGGTAACTGGGGTTTTTTGTGTTGTTTACAATTCATTTCACTTACAGACGCAGCGGTTACTTGAAAACTTTGAAATAAATTTTTGACGCCAAATTGCAACCTGGGCATCTATTCTGATATTTAACATATATATATATGTATATATATATATAAAAGGGACGTTTGAATGTAAAGTGTTCCAATGTGTAAACTATGGCACTTAGAATCTAATTTTTTTCTCTGATTTATTGTTCTTGAAAACCTGTTTCTAGCAAAAACACGAAAAAAATTCTAGTTTATACTTATCTTTTAATGGGCATTTTTGTACTTTTTAGAATTTTTGCATTTTCGTATTTTGTATTTTTGAATTTTGCATTTATTTTTTTGAAACAAAAAACTATTTTTTCTCATTTCTGTCTTAAGACTATCTGGTGGCTTGATTTGAATAATCTCTTTTTATTTAAAGTTTATTGTTAGAAATTAATTAAGTCTTGAAGTTGTGTTCTTCATTTAATGTTTTTAATCTTTAAATATTATATTACCTGGGGCTATTTATATTTTACTTTCTTAATTATTTTATTAATAAAATTTATTCACAATAATTTGTGCACTTTAGAAAACCAAACAATTTTTAATTTTTATCCGTATTTTGTACTACGTTATTGAGATTTCTTCTTAATTCCTTAAACATTTCACCTTTTTTCCTCCAAATAAAATTCACTGAAACTAAAAGTCGAAATTTCGAAAAAAATTGTCATGAATTATTTTCTGTCAGACTATTTGTTAAAATAGAAAAACATGCGAAACACGAAAAGTAAAGTAAATTATGAATTCAATATATATTCAAGAACTCTTAAATCCATGAATGAAAACTAAAAATGTTTGAATTTCTGTAATCGCTCAACGCCAGGTCGGCTAATTGATGGATCGGGGATCAGCTAATTTGAAAATATATATTTGAAATATTAGCACTGCGGGTATCAATGTGGTAGGAGGCTTTTTTCTTGTAGGAAAACAACTAGTTCCAAATATTTTCCTGACTAAATAAATAACTCATACATAGGGGATTATAGCTATGTGGGAGGTCTATATTTTAATTGAAGAATTTTTTTTAATCAGTGTATTTGACAATGTCACTTCGTTTTTTCTTTGATTCTGTAAGTGTTTTCTACTTTATTTCCCGGACAAAGCCTCTTAAGATACGTAAGGCGTATTGTCAAAAATTTTTACACCACCTTCATTCTCCTGCCTGACAAAATATAGAGAAAACAAATACCCAGTGACTTCTGGTAAACAGCTAGTTATTAAATAAAACTGATAACTGTCATTAATCTTATTTTTTCTTGAATTTGTGCAACTCAACAGTAAAAATTTCAAAAGATAAATAAAAAAAATTCACTCAAAAGAACATATAGAAAAATAAATTTAAGTAACCGTATGGAAGCATGGCCAAATTCAATACAGTGTCAGAAAATCATAATTTTTCTTTTTTAATGTTCACTGAAAAATTATCTTTACTAAAGTTTCCGGGGAAAGTCTTACTTTAAGAATTATTTGTAACAAAATTGTAATTAATCTCAATCTGAAATTTGAAACAAAAGCTTCTGATTGATATCGATCTTGATATTCTTATAGTTTATTTACATTGGATAACAAACAAAATATTTAGTTCAATGATATTCCATTTTTAAATAAATTACTTTTCTATTTAGTTTGATGATATTATTAGTTTATTATTTTAATAGAACATTAAAATAGCAATTTTATATATAATTTATACTCTTCCTGATATTCTAAAAATAATTAAATAATTTATAATTATATATATTACAAATATCTTATTTATATTATACAACTAAGCCAATTGCAATATGCAAGAAAATTCTACATTAAAATTGAAAATCAATAGTAAAATGCTCAGAATTTTTCAGGTTCACATAAAGTTTTATTAATCATAATAAGACTCGACAAATTCCTAATGTGGTTATCTATAGTTAAATCAATTTATGGTAGCCAGTCCTTTTTAAATATATTATTAAATTTAAATGTTGAAATGGGGTTTTTTTCTTTACTATAATAACTAAACCTGACATTCGATTTTACAAAAACAATTTTTTTTTAGATTTTAAAGTGGTTACGATTGCTGTTTGTAGACATTACTAATCTTCAAACATCTGGTATATTTCTAGTAATATTAGATCATTTTTTTAAATTATTTTCGTTTCTATTCACAGATAGAGATGCCAATAATTTTGATTAGTTTCGATTATTTGAAAGGCAGTTTAAAAGCAAAAATACAATATATTATAAAAAATAATACTATTTATGCGCTACTCGTTTTCATAGTAAAAATGTGTGCGATTGTGGAAATTCTTATATACGATCTTATCTTTTACATATTTATTATATACGATCTTTTAGTTTTTGCAAATTTATTATTCTTATCGTAGTGAGACTGCAATTACATCTTCAATACTGTTTGAAAGGATAGAATAATGAAAGAATAAATTTCCAAGAAATAAATAAAACTGGATTTTTATTCTAGTACCACAGCAAAACATTTGAATAAATATTAGCTTTCTAAAATATCAATAAGACCATAGACGAAATAAAAAAAATTAATTTTGTAAAATGATTTTAAAAAAAACTAAAAAGAAAACGAAATTTTAATTACATTACAAAATTAAGCATTATTTTTTTTTTCATAGGGTTACTATATTACATGCTATAAAAAAAATAAATTTCATAAAATTTAACTTAAATAAAAGTCATCTTTCTAGGCCGAGTGACTAACATTCTGGAGCTCGATGACACAGGTTTCGGGTGGTGCCACGGGTGCTTGTAGAGGTTCGAATCCACTTTAAACCGTAGTCCCTGTCTACTATGGCTGTAAGAAAGTTGTGTGTAGGGCTGTCAACTATACCTGTAAAATGAAAACATCTATTTCGAAATTCGCCAGTAGGCAGACGGTCTTGGCCAACCATGGGACTGTTGCGCCATTGACGAAGAAAACACTTTTTCCACACAGTTGCTAATTTTTTTATACATTTTTGCATTACTCTTTGTAGTTTGCATATGTAGGTATGACAATATACTTTAAAAGCTGCTGTTTTCACTTATTTTTACACAACATTTGTTTCCTGAAGTTATTTAGTTAAACTGTTATGTTACCCGATTTTCAAAGAAAAAGTTTTCTTTTTGTCCCAAGAACTAGTCAAGTACAAAGTAATTACCCTATTCAAACAATATGTTGTTTTCCCAATCTATTCAATTAAAGAATACAGCAGACATTTAAAATAAGAGCACCTTTTCTCACAAGTTGCAGGGGAAAACCAAATAGACTTGAAAACGATTGCGATAGTTTACTTTGCATTATAACCTGGTGTGAATTTTTTCAAAACTTTACACATATGACACGTGAAGGTTAAGTAGTTATTTTAAAAATCCATTTAAAGACAGTATTACTCCTTATCTCCTTAGGGAGGTAAGAAGCCACACAGGAATAAAAATACCATATTAGTGAATTTTCAAGTAAGGCAAAAAATTAAAAAATAAAACAAAGGTCAACACACGGCAAACAAAATTAAATGTAAGTTAAATTTTCAGCTTTAATTTCTAATTGTCCATAATATCTCCATTTTAATGAATTTTTATTGAAATTTTATATTAGATATTAGGCATGTACTGATATTGATTTATCGTAATAATTTAAAGCATACATGTAACTTCTCAACCTATACTATACTTATAACGGCTTCAAGAAGAGAGCCATTTTCAAGATCATGGAAACATTTTAATTTTTATTTACAAGCACTATATACATATATACATATACAGAACTCTGCATTATTATAATTTATCATTTACGAAAATGAAAATAAAGATTTAAATTTGATTAACAAATGTACGATTAAATCCCAAGCACATTTTTACTCCAAGGTCAGAAATTTTCAGAGTTCTCAAGTCTACATCGAATCTAAAAATACGTGGTCCGTAGCACACCTTAATTATCACACGACGTGATACACGAAACCACGAAGGGCACACTTTTGAAACAGGGGCGGAATCTCCTGCCCTATTCAGTCACTTTAGAGAAAAAAAGAATCGTCGAATTCTTATCGATTTTCTGGAAATCTCTTTCTTCTCTCCAAAATGCTCCCTTTAAGAAAATCCATCAAGAGGGGGAGGGGGTCAGCTTCCTCACTTCTCATTCTAGTAGATATTTCTTAGCTCATGGTCTATTACCCATCACGATGGAACAACTCATGGTGTAATCCACATTCAATCTGTACTTATTTCGACCTATATAGGTCATACAGACATTCGCTAATTTTATGAGTCTCATTATTCATGATACCGAATATCTGCTATCAGATTTGAGTGACAGGTTGTTCTCATAAGTACAAAACTCTAATTCCCCAAAATCACACTAAAGAAGCGATTTTATAGCTACGTGAGGTTGTCCTATTTTTCAGAATTGTTTACGTTTTGTAAATCATCGCAGATACTGCTCAGTCACAATTGTATAACAAATACCACCAGAGGCTTTATCTGAAGATTCAGATGCTCCTCGTCGAGTCTAACTAAAGGACTTTAACTCATAAATTAATATACTCATCTGATTTATATAATATACTCATTTGCATCATAGATATTAAATATTCGCTTATAGAGCCGATTACCCTTACTTCTGAAACGCAACGCCAACTCCACTACACACAAACTTTTATAGCATAAATAAATAAATACAACACGAATACATAAAATTTATTGTTTGAAAGTGGACATAATTATATCTACTCTTGCTGGCATAAGTATTGCAGTTTGTTCAAAAAAATTGATGAATAAAAATTTTAGCATGTAATTTTCCAGCTCCTTATTTATTTCGCCATATTAAGCAATCCTTATTTTCCCCAACATCACGATAGATAAAGATTCAATCATGTTACAGCAGTTCATTATAATATATGTATTTTTTTCCTTATCATCTGACCTGGAATATGCAATTACATAAAAGCACGGCGATTCACAGACATAGCTGCAGACTATTTACTTCCTAAAGTAGACATAAAAACTTGAACAGAACTTATGACTTCTAGAATGCTATCTGTGCATAAGTTTATTGTGAAATGTTAAACAATGTCTAGCCTAATGATATTGAGTCTTTTTTAGTTTATTTTTGAAGTATTTTTTTCTAGTATTTATAGAAAAATGATATTTTTTTGTTGTTTCCTCCAGTAGCAAAAAAAAAAAAAAAAAAAAAAAAAAAAAAAAAAAAAAAAAAACAATTCCTGCAATTTATTTTTCACCATTTTTTAGCTGTTATCCTGATGTTATATTAGTTCCCTTTTATTATGAGTATATTTCTAGCATTTGATTAATATGTGCCTACATGTATTCGGCTTTATTTTCTAAGCAAAAAAATACATAGTAAAAATTTTCTGTATACATATAAAAAGCACTACAGATATGCTTCAAATTATGATATTAAACCAATTCTCGAAAAAGAAGTAATTATAAATGCTGCAAAGTGGTACATTCATTATTGAAGGATTGTTCTGTGCCCGACTCGTGGCTCAGTGATAACGTGCTCAGCTGGTGATCTTTAGGGCTGAGGTTCACCCCGCTGGCTGTATTGTTGTAGACACTGTTTCAAATAACGAGGAGACTCGATAGCGCTTGTGATGTTCAGCACCTTGTCTCGTGAGTCGGAATACTTGGTGGGAGTTTTCCGATTTTCTCCCATACGATACGCAAATGCGGGTTAGTTCCCCTAAAAGAGGGAAGTGTCTTCCTCCCTGGAAGACACTTCCCTCCTCTTCAGCGACTCAAATGAGATTTCTACCTCTGGTTGCTCCATTACAACAGAAGCTGCACTCTTTTCCTCTATCCATGAGCAAGCTAATCATGGGCTGTCCGTGCCTCATTGCAGGATACTGATAATTAGTCACAATAACAGCAGAATTTTCTGTAATTAGTTCTCAAACAAAATTATTATTTTTCCTTAAAAAAATTTTTCAAACAATAAAGGTTTTAATTTATTTTTTAATTAAAACCATTGTTAAGAAAGAAAAAATAAATTTGTTTGGGGATTATTTACAAAAAAATCCTTTAACAATGAATCTATCATTATTCAGCATTAATAATGTTAGCCTAAATACTAATATAGTTAAGCAAATATGTAACTGTAGACTATAATGAAACATCATTTAGGATGTCATGACACAAACTGTCATTGTCCTGAATGTAAAAATCTTTTCTTTCTTATTTTAACATTAATGTCAGTGGCCCTATAAGTTGACATTATTAATTTTTTGCATGTTTATTATTTCCTAATTATTTTTTGGTTAACTGAATTATTGTCAATATAAATGAATAAAACGTGATTTAAAAAATTAAATCATTTTACTTATCTGAAAATTTTTATCCTTGAAAGTGTTGATAAAGTTATAGTTTGATTACATTTCCTAATTCTGTTTTTCCTGAGATTTAATCTTCTATAAATATTCAAAACAGTGAAAGAAGTAAATATTTATTGAAAACTATGTTAATAACTTTTAAATAATATTAATATTTTATGGGTGCATTTTACATTTCCATAAAAGCTGAATAATTTGTAAAATAGCATAAAAGTATTCTTAAGTTATAAGCGAAAAAAAAAAGGACATATGTTTTTTTAAAGAATTAATTCTGTTAATATCAAATATTAAATTTCAAACGCATTACAATCTTTGAAAGGTTAAATAATGAAATTTATTTCAAAATGGGGATGAAAAATAGTCTAAAGAAGTTATTATAATGTTTTACTCCTTACAACATAAATAAAGGTCAAACGTCAAAGTACGAGATGATTCAAAATTTTAATGAAATTGAGGATTAAAAAGTTCATTCTTTCTCTTATTAATTAAAAAACAAATATTGCTATGAAACACATTTTAAATGTTTTAATCATAACTAATATATTAAAATCTGAGGTACTAATACATAAATTTATGTTATTGTTGTATGTTATTAATTAATTAATATCTTTTTTACCTTTTTAATTAAATTTCTCGATAAATTATGTAAACATTTAATGAATTTAGAAGCTTTTGAGTTGGAAATCACTGTATAAAAAAAATTAATGTTATCTCGTTAATATTTACATCAAATAATCATTTAGATATTATTTGAATCCATGCACAAAAAAATATTAAGTAATTATTAATTGTCAGATAACAATAACGCCCATTTTGTCAATTTATCGGTTGCTGTTAAATAATTACAATTAACCATTCTAATTTAAAATCTTATCTTTTTAAAAATGTCATTTACATTCTTATAATTGCAATTAATAATATATTCATTTAATGAATTAAAATAGTTAAAAGAAAAAAAAATTATTTAAATATGTACTAAAAATATACTATCAGCTATTTAGTTAATCACTACCTGGAGAACAAATCAAATCTTTTAAATAAAAGTAAAATGATTTTTAAATCATTAATAAGTAAAATAAATACAATGCAAATTATTGAAACAAAAATCCTCAAATAAAGGCGATATTGCTACGAGAATTTGTAAATGTGGAATAGCGAATATTTCTGTATATAAACAGAGAATTTTTAAAGCTAAATTACTGGAGTCTGCTTATATACAGATCCCCAATCTCGCCAGAAACGTAGGTACTTTTCCGATAGTTGAGCCTAAGCGATAAATTGTCAAATATTGCTAAATATAGCACATTACATTTAGCAACATTTGACAATTTAGTTGCTAGGCTCAAATTTATAGTTGCTATGCCAATGAAATAATTAATTTTAATGAAATAACTTATTCGTTTTAATTTCGGAATTGTTTATTTTAATGATTTGTTGCGTCGTAGCAAAAAAAAAAAAAAAAAAAACTATGTTGCCAAATTTTGCACCGGCTAACAGAAAGTACCAAAATGTTCTAGCTTCAAATAGGATCACTAGTGTCATAATGAACTTTAGGAAAATATTGTCCCGCTTTTACCCACTTGCCCCTATGGAGACATGTTTGAACGTTAAAAGAAAAATTTTATTCGTTTCGACTTGTAAATGTCTTGAATTTTGAATAAATTTGTAAAAAAATTGCACACGCGGTTTATACACTGATTAGCTATACATTCGAAATAGGCGATTATTTAAACAAACTCCCTGGCACTTACAAGTCCATGGTGTGCCACCACATGCTACTGGCAAATTTTGAGACAGGGGATGGTTTCTTTTTACAAGGTTGGGTTGTCAGCCCCACGCGCAAAGCTCTGAGTCGTATTAGGCCGGTATTTACGTTTTAATGGAGACCTACGATTCCGAACCATTACAAACATTCAGGGTACCGCAGGGGGCGAACCCGAAACCTCAGCACCGTGCGCCAGAGCGCTATTCACGCGGCGTTCAGGATCATATGCAGTTATATATGCGAAATATATAAATGTTTATTTTAGTTTTAAAATATTGTTTGTTTTAAATGTCACTTCTTTTTGTAAAAATATGCCAAATTTTCTCCACACAAAATGAAAATTTAGAAGTATTACTGACATGAATATAAAGCGGATCTTTCCGGAAACGACTGTTGGTTTAACTTGTGTAAATATTAAAAAAATAGAAACTTCTAAAAACTTTTAGAAGCTTTAAACCAGATTATTATTTAAAAAAGCAGATTTATCGAGCATTCTATTACCCTTCTTGAAAATTGGCTTTGCATTATATAAAAGGTTTCAACATTTGAGGTTTTCCTTTTGTTGAGTGAACTTGTTAGTTTTATCGTTGCTATCTAATAATATTTGATGTATATATCTTTTTGCTGTTTGTTCTGCTTGCGTTGATAGCATAAAAAGGGAATTTTAATAAAAAATCTTTTTGAAAGTAACTTGTCTTCTATTTTGCTGAAAATTCCATACACAAAGAAATTAGCAAACCTAGTGCAATATAAAATATATATAATATATGCTCTATATATTATAATGTTCCTTGCTAAAAATATATTACGATAATCTCTTGTTAAGCAATAACAAATTAAAAGTTATTTTTTAGGTATTTAAATGAGAAAAAAAAATTGTCCTTTTTTTTGTCACTTTTTAGATGTCACTTTTATTTCCCTAATACATTTATTTAAAAAGTTTATGCCTACAATTTTATAATATTTAAATAAATAAGTAATCAAAAATCATCTTTTTTAATAAAATTGGTTAATTCGTTTCTTGACTAATTAGCAATTAACAAGAAAAATTTTTTTTTTAAAAATATTTCACTAATTATTTTTTTCTATTAATTTTCTTTTGAGGTTCATTATTATAAAGTAGCAAATATTATTTTATGTATTGTGTAGCTAAAAATATTTTTTACCTTATTTCAAAAGTATAAAATTAAAAAATTCATGAATAAATTGGTAAATTATCATAATAACTAAGAAATCGCATCGTATTAGTCTTATAATGCTTTTAAAAAGACATTATCAAAATTTAAATTTTTATTTTATATTAGACATAATTTTACTCTAACCGAATTAATATTAATTAATGCAAAC
>BPLR01000067.1:0-22297 GCA_021605095.1 Caerostris extrusa | reverse complement strand
ATACTCATTTCGTTTACTTCTATTTAAATGTTTCCATGTATTACAATAATTTGTGGGAAGAAGTAAGGTTTGTGATAAATCAGAAACGTCAAATAAAATTATTTCCTTTTGCTTTGTGTTTACAAGGCTTGAACTAGCATGGAACATACCACTTGGTGTTATGGCAGCATCTCTTTCAGTTTATTTGTTCAATGAATTGTATTGTCTGCGTAGTATTTCTGTTAAATCATAACGCCAGGAACTGGAACTTGGCTCAGTTGATGATCTTAAATAGTAACCCATGTTAAAATAATATTATTATTCTTCATTGGTATAACAGCCCATGGTGGTCAAGGCCGTCTGATTACTGGCAGATTTCGAGATACGGGAGATGTTTTCTTTTTACGCAATAGAGTTGTAGCCCTACGTCCAATAATCATATTAGACCAGGACTTAGGTTTTAAGTGGATTCAATCCCTAAAAACGCATCCATGGGCCCCGTGAGGCTCAGATCAGCTTCTGGCACCAGGAGCCAGTCATATACTATAGGCACCAGAAACATATATTTGTGCAGTTCAATTATTTTATGATGCACACCAAAAGAAACTCTAATGGAATCAATCATTGGAATGACATAAGAAAACAAATTTTTTACACCCAGCCCTGCAACTATCCGTAAATTCTGGTCTGTTTTTAAAGAATAAATTTTTATTTTAAATATTTATGGTAGTATTTTGAGATCATTCTAACAACATATGATAAGAATTAATAAAATTGGTAAAAAGAAAAGAAAAGAATGAATGCCGTTATTTAAATTAAATCAAGATATTTATTTCGTTTACAAGAATGATAAAGAAAAAATATGTCGGTTACCATTTTATTCTTACCCATGGCATAAATATTTCTATTATAACTACATTGTTTATTCTTAAATTACTCTTATTATTATTCATTTAATACTAAATAATTAACAAGAATCATAAATAGCCCAAGGTAATTTTAAGAATGAATGTTTAAGTAAATGTAAAAGTATACTCTTAAATTGCGAATGAAAATTTGTCTTAAATTTAAATTAATCAGTATGAATTTAGAATGAAAATTACTCTCGAATTACTCTCGCTATTATTCTGTTTTAAATTTTATTCTTAAGTACTCTTGTTACTTCTGTTATAAATAATATTCCCATTATTAAGAAAAATAACAATATTTGTAAACAGATATCATTAAATTATTCTTGTCTGTTTTCCTTAGTGTTGTTTTTCAGAATTTTTTTCCATATTTTAAATTTTTAAGTTTTAGACATATATCTGTAAATGCATATAAAAAAGAAAACAGGTGAAAATATTCCATGAGAAAGTCGTATATATAGGAGAACTCAAGAAATAAATTTACTAAACAATAAATAAAAAACAAAAATATTTAATATTCAATCCAAATCAATCCAAACAAAAAAATTCTTGCACGTTTTGATGACCAGTTATTATACATTGCATGTCAACAATTTTCCAATCTTTTAATTTTTCCCCTCTGAATTGCTCAATCATAACATTACCAATAACTTATTGACGTGCAAAAATAGAGTTGTCTTCATTTGAGTTACAAAAGAATCATGTGCATCATTGGTTTCAGCTTCCTAATCATGTCAAAAGAATGAGCAAGTAGATCTCAAATGCGAAAGTAAATCTGCTCAAGCATTCGGATACAGTATGCTAATTATGAATATCTGCTCAGTCGTGACTTTCAGGATTGGTGGTAAGTCTTGAGGATTTTGATCGAAGTTTTCATGTAGGGCGGAAAGGAGGAAAAACCATCTATCGTTCTCAAATATATTTTATAGTTTAAAAATTAAATAGTTCCATATAAGTTTTGAAAATTTGATTAAGCAAAGTATTTTCAATATTGGTGAGATTAACAAGAAACAGGATATTGGTAATACACAATTTAAAAATTAATATTATATTATTTTTGAGTGCGGTTTTTTAAAAAATTAGTTTTCAGAAATTGTAAATTTATGTATAAAAGAAAGTTATAACATATATTTTTAGTAGCTCACCACACAATCCGTTTTCGTTTTATTAATTATCTGCCTTTTATTATGAATCATCCGTTTTTAGTGTGCTATCTGCCTACTTGCAGATTTCAACATTGAAGTTTGCTCTTTACGGGTAGGGTTGTCATACCCTGCGGTCGACATGCATATTAGACCGGTATCTACGGTTTAAAGTGGATTTCGAATCACCAAATATCCATGACAAACCCGATTCGAACCCAAACTCCGTTCTACTGATAACCAGTCACTCGGCCATCAGGCCTCTATTAAGAAACTCATCATCATTGGCGCAACAGCCCTGGTTTGCTAAGACCGTCTGCCTAATGGCAAAATTTCGAGATAGATGTTTTCTTTTTACGAAATAGGGTTGTCAGCCACTATGCCCGACGCTTCCTCTACCCCTGTTGACTACACCGACGGCTTAAAGTGGATTCCGAACCACTATAAACATCCATGACATAATTGGGACTCCCGAACCCGCTACCTGTAGCACCGGAGCTCCAGTCACTGGCCATCAGGTCCCTTATTAAAAATTAGTGAAATAAAAATAAAAGTCAAAAATTAACATAAGAATAAATAAAAAAATCTCTAAGAAATATTGCAATATCTTTAAGAAAAATATTCATTCATTTAACTTTAAAAATAAAGAAAAAGTTATTAATCTTCAATAGAATATTATTTGTTACAAAAGTTTTGAACGACATTTTGTTTTAATTTTTATAATGTCAACTTAATGAATAATGGATGTTTTAATTCAGCACATTTGTTACTTCTTAAACAAAATGTATGTCTCATTAATAAATGATGAATTAGCGATACAAATATGTTCCTCACCTGGATGAAAATGTACAGACTACAGATATATTCTTCAAATAACACGGCTTCGAATCATACGACATTAATCATTCTTTAAATAACGAAACAAAAAACAAATACTAAAACCTCAATGAAAACAAAACCTTCTAACTCATCAGCATTCTATTCTATTCTTCATTCTTAAACCATTAATCATCATAAGTAAAATTTCGGATGAAAAAAGAACAATGCACAGCTTCATGTTAATGAGATTTTTATCCCTATGCAAATTTTCCCTTTTTGCGATTGAAAGGAAAAATATGGGGAAAAAAGAATCAAACACCTGGTAAAGAACTAAAAAAAAAGCGTGGGTTACCGATTCGTCAGCAAAAAATTAGAGGGGAGAAAACGAAGTAAAGGCTGCTTTAGCAGACGATAAATTCACGTTGCGTGGCTTCCTAAAGATGGCAATTTACACCTCTCCAAATTACACCGCTGCCAATTTCCTTTTGGCGGCTCTTTAAAGCGCTTCAACTCGACCTGACTGAACTTTATCAGGAAATAATATAGCTTCATTTAAAATGAACGTTTTTCCGTAAGAGGTTCTCTGTTTATGGCGGATGTGTTTACGATCGTTTGCTACGGTGTAACATTCTATTACCGTAATAAATAAATAAAAATTACCATCTCGAAGAGGTAATGTTCGTTAAACATGTTAGAACAGTGTTTTATTGCAATCGTTTTGTTCAGAAATGGTGTAATGTAAAGAATTAGGAGAAATGTATTTAGTTCAGTTTGTGTAGAATATTATCGCATTGTAGTTAGGAAAGAAAATTTAAATTCAATTTTAAAAACATTCAGATATTTTATCCAACCTTTTTTGTTAATTCATTCTAAAGATAAATTCTGAGATAATTTTAAATTACACAAGGGTGTTCGAGGATTATTGGACACAAAATTATAAAAAGAAAGGAAAACAAAATACTTTTTTTTATAACAATACCAACTACAAGGTTAATACATTTCAATGTGAGACTCTTTGATTGCTCGTAGCAAGTTCGATTAAATATTAGTATCGTCGCTTTAATTAAGTAGATAAACAGCATCGTTCTGTAAAAAGCAATTTCTAATCGTTTATTTTGGACTAAAACCCTCCACGGATGAATACAGGTACTATTTGAATAATCAAGTTCGATTAAAATACCAGGAAATAATAGTTTATTTAAAAATGGAACGTTCTTTTCCTTACGAGGGTTTCTGTTTATGGCGGATGTGTTGACGATCGTTTGCTACCGTGTAACATTCCCTTTATTACTGTAAAACAAATAAAAATTACCATCTCGAAGATGTAATGTTCGTTAAACATGTTAAGAACAGCGTGTTTTATTCCTGTTCCAAATGGTGTAATGTAAAGAATTAGGAGAAACGTATTGGTTCAATTGTATAGAATATTATCATTTGTAGCTAGGAAAGAAAATTTAAATTCGAATTTTAAAAACATAGGATTAGTTAACAGAAAGGTTGATAAAAAAAAAAGATTTCTGAAGATAAATTATAAGATAATTTTTAAATTACATAGGGTGTCAAAGAATTATTGGACACAAAAACTATAATGTAAGGAGATAAAAAAGAAATAAAATATTTTACTAACAATGCCAACTGCAACGGTTAATAAATTTCATTGTGAGATTGTTTGGTTGCTCGTAGTACGTTCGATTAAATCAGGGGTGGCCAACCCAAATGATATTTGCGGGTCACTTTAGAAATAATCATCATAACTCCACGGGTGCATATAAAATTATATATCCTTATATAAAATTTAGACATTTTTGGGGTGAAAAATGGAAACATAATGGGTTGTTATTTTTGTGTTTACTATTATTCTTACATGTAAACGTAGACAATATAATAATAGTGATACTAAACGCACATTGTAAAAAGAAATATATAACACTAAAAATGAAATATAAAAAACTATATAAACATAAACGAAATAAAAAAAAAATGAAATCATTAAAAATATTCATCTTACTAGTGCGATATTTGTTTCTCCACTCTTTCACTTTAGCTTTTTGCAAATCGATCTCAATTTGGGTATTTGCACACCGTAATTGGTGTTGAACGTGTTTTTGTGTTTGATCAATTTCTTTTTCGAAAAAAAAACGATTCGTAGGTGTAAGTTGAACCAAAAGCGCTAACAATCTACAATCAACTGTGCGTATCTAGGAATGGGCACTGAGGTCGCTTAAAAAGTAAAACATAGAACTCATAAATGACACAGGTAATATCTGTCCTATATTCACAAGAATATTATTTTAAAATCAAAGTTAATTTTCTCATAATTTCGACTGTTCATATTTGAATAAACGGATACACACATAATGTATTTTTAAATACATTGTGTTTCACTACTTTGGCCGTTATAAAAATAAATATATTTTGTAAAAGTGTGATAAATCTCACGGCCGGAAAAATATTGAAGAGCGGGCCGCGGAGATGGCCACCCCTGGATTAAACTCCCCAGGAGATTTAAATACTGGAGTAGAAAAACAGCATCGCCGCGTTCTGTAAAAGCATATCCTAATCGAATACTTTTGTATTCATCCGCGAAGGATTTTAGTTCAAGTAACAAGGCACTATTTGAATAAGTAAATTAAATTCTAATCATTTGAATGTTTTAAAATGACGATTATATTGAATGAAAAATGCGTAAGAGACTTTATAAATCATAAATTTAATAATAATAGTAATACATTTTTGTTTTATATGTGTTTAAGAATTAATCTTTTTAAATAATTCAAAACTCTCCATTTATGCCTAAAAATTATTAAGAACAATTACTCAGAACAAAGTTCTAAAGAAAATCTTGATTAAATAATTATTAATTATTATTTTTATCAATTTTGTTATTTATTTAATATAATTAAATTTATTTAAACACTTGTTTAAATAAATAATAATAGATGCGATTAAAAACTGCCTAAAAGAATGACGAGAAATGTTTTTTTGTACTCATTTTTTTTTTTTTTTTTGGCATACTAATTTTTATTTTTAATTAGTTGTACTAAATAAGACAATTAAAAAAGGGTAAAATAAGATATGTTAGCCACTATTTGTTAGACTATTTTTTATGTTTTTAAACTTGTTGTAACTAAACTAACTTTTTGTAATTTATTTTAATTAAACTTACTCATCAATTTAAAAGTTGTTGTGACTAATTCTCAGTGTCCGGCAGCTTGGGGCGAATACCCCATGAGTAGTCTACTCATGGATAGAGGAAAGGGGGCAGCTTTTATGTTGTGATGGAGCACCCGTAGATAGAACGTCTGACTTGGCTCCGTGTCGCTAAAGACAGCAGTGACTTCAGGGTGAACTTTTAGGGAAACTATCCCATTTACGTATAGTATAGGAGAAAACCCTTGAAAACTTCCACCAGGTGGTCCGACTCACGAAGCAAGATGCTGAACAACACAAATGCCCTCGAGGCTCCTCGTTTTTGAAACGAGTGTCTACAACAAAGCCGCCAGCCGGATTGAACGTCCGCCCCTAATGCTCAACAGCAACGCACCTTGCCACTGAGCCACGAGTCAGGCTTCATGAGGAAATAATTATATAGTTTGAAATAAAATAGTTGTCTTTGCTTTCACCAGACGATCTTTTAGACATTTTTAAAGTGAAAACGAGATCGTTTGGAACTCTCTCCTATATTTTTTAAAAGATTGCTGCTATGTGTTTTGTTCTTACATTAAATTCTAAATTTTATGAGTAACCTTAAATCAGTCATACCGATTATAAATAAATAATATATATATTTATTTTTTTCCTACTCAATACTGTGACGACAATCATATGAACAATTGTTTAGACCAAAAAACTTTGAAACTTCTACACTACTTCATAAAAGGCACACCATTTCGGTAAGTAGACTTTTGTCTTTTCGGAATCGCCATCTAGCGATTTTTGTACTTTTTACCCCCTTTAACCCACCTCGACAACTTCTCAATCCACAACTTTATAATACTCTCTGCACAAAATAAATGAATAGTTTTAAAAATTAAAAAACACGCTTTTAAGAGTTAATCAAACTAAAAGTAAAAAATAATTGTTACATAAGAATAAAATGACTGACAAAGAAAAATTAATGTCACTGATCTAAAAGCTGATGGGGGCTCGTTATCAATCGTTATAATTTTCCACTAGTTTCATTTCAAGTGCAGAGTTAGTTTAAAAATGTCATACAAGGCACCCCATGCTTTTAGAACAGTTACATTCATTTTCTCGTCAGTCATTTTATTCTTATGTTAACAATTATTTTTTACTTTTTAGTTTGATTAACTCTAGAAGCGTGTTTTTTAATTTTTTTAAACTATTCCTTTATTTTTACTTTTTAGTTTGATTAACTCTTGTTTTTAGTGTTTTTAAACTATAATATTTAAATGGGGTGTACTTGTAATTGTGAGTAAAACAAAGAGGCTAAATGCGAATATGTCGGAGCCAGCCAGGATACGAACAGGGAATCTCCTGATCCATAGTCAGGCGCGTCATCCATTGTCCCACGTAGGTTTGAATGTCTTTACTGAATACTTTCATTCTACATGGGTTAAATTGCTCTTCATAAGTTAAAATAAAATCTCTAATCCTAGCGATCTTAATCATGATGAGATAATAAACTTATCAAACTATTTTAGTGTCGTCGGTCCTTCATAAGTCTACAACGTTTAAATTAAATCTGATCGCTTAAAGTAGGGCAAAATCGAGCCCAAAGAGTCAGTTACAAACAAACAAACATTCAGGTGAAACTAATATAATAGCGTATTAAAAAGAATCAACTGTTTTCTTTCTAAAGATGCCTGTAAATGTTTCTTTGCAGCTTAAATAGTCTATATGAGGAGAAACAGATCTCAGGAGAAAAAGTCAGTTACATACATACAAACATACGGGTGAAACTAATAAAAGCGTATTAAAAAGAACATTCAGTTGGCTTATTTACAGCGTTTCTAACTGAACACAAGCTTCATACGCCATCTAGTAATTCCAGGCGATTTTAAATGCCGAACATCGCTTATAATTCGATTTTTCTATTATTTTATGCCTACTTATCATGATTCAAGATTTGAACCGCTGCAATATTTTAAGAACTACAGACATTACTTTTTTAAAATAAATCACAAAACATTTTTATTGTAAATATACGCTATTCCTAACATTTGTCAATGATAAAATGAATTATTTATTTATATTTTCCAGCTAAATAATTTTAGGAAATATTTTGAACATTTTTTTGACCAAGTTGATTAATAACAGTATATGAAAATATTTTAAATAGAATTAATCTATTCCTTAATATTTTTTTTTACTAATATTAATGTGCAAAATAATTCATGATCTGTTTGGCATTTATTTATTAAGTTCTGAAGTGTTTATACTATAGTTGGTATTGTCCTATTTAAAAAAAATTTTTTTTTTTAGTGTAAATCTCAAAAATACTTTAAAAGGTCTTCTAAATTTCATTAATTAAAGATGATTAAAACAAAAAATTTAGAAAATTTATTCTTAGGCAATAAGTTTAAAATTAGCTTAATAGTAATTAGTTAATTAAAATAATTTCTTTCGATTTTTATTTTATCAATGTTAATTTAAAAAATATGTATATATATTTCTATTGTCCACTAGGTATAGCACTGGGCATCTAATGAAACATGTATTTACTTTATATTAAGAAATAAATTTATGTGACTTTATTACTATGAAATTTTTTAAGGTGCAATAATACATTTTAGGATGTAAAATAAAATTTGATGTTCTAATATATTCTTAAAAAATACTAATAGAAAACCTTTGAAAATTATTTTCAATCTCAAATAAATTTACAGCTACTTTTATTTTAAAAACATCCTCAATAGATGGCACCACCTAGCTGATATACTTCGTGAAGGAAGATTAACTTTAATTGTTTCGACGTGTGGACTTTTGAAGATCCTTCAAATATTTGCAAGCTCACAGTATACAAATTTCTGGAAATACTACTGTGTCCAATTAGTAAGACCAGTTTTCAATTTAAATTTCCCGGGCATATGGCATTTCATTTTTTTTTTATTTATTTTTCTTTCTTTGTTAGGTTGTTGACACTGTCCTTGACATCTGTGTGAAATTTGACGATTTGACCAAATATTCATTAGTGCTTGAATTACGTTTGATTTTGTGAGATGCTAAAACTGATTTCGGCGATTTTGAAATGCCTGTTCAATCGACTCGAAATGGTGTCCCCGGTGGTCTTTAGAGTTTAGGTAATAGCCAGAAGTAGCACGATATTAAATTAGATGAATACAGTGGTTGTGGAACGATATGGGTTTCATTTTTGGCGAAAAAGTCACGAAGAACCAATGCAGTGTGAGCTGGCGCATTCATTGGTTTCGGTACCAATCAAAATTTGACGCGTTCTCTGCCTTCTTTGAACTGTCAATACCACTTCGAAATATTTTTTCCGATATAGGAAAGCTCATCGAAGACCTTCTGCAACATTCTATACGTTTCCGCAAACAAAATTGAATGCAAGTTCTTTGCTCAATTAATTCAGTCATTTCAAAAATCGCCGGAATCAGTTTTAGAGTCTCACAAAACCAAGCGTAACTCAAACACTAATGAATATTTTGACGTCAAATTTCACACAGATGTCGAGGGCAGTGCCAGCAACTAACAAAAAAAAAAAAAAAAAAAAAATTTCAATTGAAAACTGGTCTTAATTATTATAACATACTATTGTGTCCAAAAGTAAGTCCAATATTACAGAAAAAAAAAATGATGCGATCAGGTATGTTTCAAATTATTTTTTTTTTTTTCAGTGTATTCATTCTTGTGTTTAGGAGAAACATAAATGATATATGCCCAAACAAACATTCATTTTTCTCATCAATACATTGCAGATTTCCTCTCTTTTAACTTAATTGTGGTGAGCGTAAAACATCCTAATTCATATACACAGTCAAGTCACATTAATGTGACCACCATCTACTTTCGACGTCAACGTGGAAATAACCAATCACAAAAAGGCAGGTGGCAGCACATTGCAGTGGAGTGTATACAAAAATTCCACTTAAAGCCAGAATATACAAGGTGTATATTCTGGCTTTTTCAGGTGGTCACATTAATGTGACTGGACCATGTAATTATGATGTTGAAAATTGCAGTAAAATGCTCAACTTTTTTTAAATATTGATGCATTCTTCCTTTATAGAAATCCAAAAGGTTTTAAGAGGCAATTCTGTATATGTAATCCTCAACCCACGATCAATGGATATAGCTGACAGTTCTTCTATTAATGTTAAACCAAAATCACTTGAAAGTTTCCATGTTCGGGTTTCTAATCCAATCGTATTGTTAAATGTCAAGTGATGGAAAATAAGAACTCAATTTTTCTTCTGAATTTATTATACAAGTATTACTTACTTGGTTTGTCACCCTATAATCATTTTTTGCACACTTTAGACAGGCTTTCAATTTGACCACTGAATATGATAGTATTTTCTTTCTTTGTTTGCTGATTGGAGCGCCATCTCTGTGTCAGGTCGAGAACTCTTCACCTTATCCTCGTAGTATGCAAAGATTTATGTTTCCTGCCTGGGTGCACGTGTCATTAGTTCATATGACACGTTTCAACTTGTTCTCTCAACTAGTTTCTTTACACGAATTTTTGCATTCTTGCGTGTTTTTCGTTAAAATGGATAAACTTGAATATCGTGCGGTCATAAAATTGTTCGTTTTGGATGGATTAACCCCTAAGGAAATTCATCCGAAGTCGACAAAAGTTTACGGGGACTCTGCTCCTACCATGACAACCGTTAAAAAGTGGGCAGCTGAATTTAAACATGGTCGCACATCCCTCGAAGATGACCCTCGTGAAGGACGGCCAAAAACCGGAAACCATCGAAAATGTACATGATATCGTGTTGGACGATAGGCGAGAGTGAGATAGCTGAGGTTGTGGGGATATCGAAGAAAGGGTGCGAAACATCTTGCACGATGAATTAGGGATGCGAAAGCTCTGCACAAGATGGTTTGCCGCATTTGCTGAATGCCGATCAAATAGCAGTCCAAGCAGCGGGTGGAAGGCGGTGGTTCAGCGCCAAAAGTAAAATCGATCGCATTTGCCGAATAGGTCATGGGATGCGAAAGGGATCCTGTTAATTGATTACCTTGCAAAAGTCAAAAAACAATTACAGGCGAAAATTACTCCAACCTTGTTGACTAGCTGGATGCCAAAACTCGCGAGAAGAGGCTTGGATTGAAGAAGAAAAGTCATCTTTCACCAGGACAACTCACCTGTGCACAAGGGCGCGTTGGCGATGGGAAAACTGCGGGTCTTGAGGTACGATTTGCTCGACCATCCATCTTATTCTCCTGATTTGATACCGTCAGACTTACGTTTCCAAAGTTGAAGAAAATTGTTTCCGGGAAGAGCTTCGCATTCAATGAAGAAGTTGAGAGGACCGTAGATGAATATTTTCTTTACCTTCCAGACTTTCGGGAAAGAATACTGATGTTGGAGAAACGCTGGACGAAATATGTTGAAATCAAGGGAGATAATGTAGAAAAATAAAATCATTTTTTTAATTGAAAGTCGCAGTCTTTCTTTCACCTTACCCCCTCGTAGTATGTAATATATCGGCCAAACACTGTAACCTGGCAATCAAAATTCGCATCGAAGTAGGCAACAAAAATGCAATTGCTTCATGTCTTCAAACAATGGATGAAGTTCCTCTCTTAGTGTGTAAAAGTATTTACTCATGTCCATGAGGAGACTATCAAGAGCAATATATGTTGTGAATCCATATCTATAAGAAGCTTTACTGAAACCAGATCTTTCAAATAAACATGATTTGAAAAGGTCAACATCTGAACTACTTATTGAGAGAAAAGCTATGTAAAACTTTTAAGTCAGTGTAAAAGTCATCAAGGCCTTCCTATAAAGATAATAGTAATTTAAGGTAACAATATCATGTGTTTTTTTTATAAATGATGCAAGTCCCTTAACATTACATAACCTACCACGTAGCCATAACCAAACATATCTCTTCAAGTGAAAATAGTTTCTATTTTTTTTTTTTTTCATAAATTAAAAGCAAATAGAAACTATGTTATATACTACACACAACTTTCATGTTTAGTGCCATTTATCAAGACAGATAATCAAAACATCCTCACCTTTTATAGACCTTAATACTTTGAGAAAAATTAAACCCTGATGTACTATTTGATCTTCACTAATAAAACAGACAAATGCTAAGAGTTGCGCCTTGTTGGTAATGCCAGTTGACTCGTCAACTTGCAATGCAAAAATTAGAGTACTGCATAAATTTCTCTATATCAGTAAACATTTCTAACACATGCCATATTGCGTAATTGAACAGAGAAAATTGCTTAATTCCTAGCAGTGTCACAAGTAATTCACTTAAGAAACCAATACTGTGACTTCATAATCTGATATAAGAAACAATTTAAATTTTATCAGATCAATCAATGAAAAACAAAACTCGTGTAGACAATCTCTTAATTTTTTTTTTTTTTTTTTTAATGTAGTGATATATATTTAATTTTCTAGACAAAAATTATGTATTGTTAATTTTAAACAAGTAAGATTTAAAAACAAATTAAAGTTTAACACTACAATAGGTTATTGGTAACAGTTTCCAATAAAATTAACGTTAACATTTAAAGAAAATGCACTTTTTAAAATTTATTATCCCTAATAAAAAGTAAAAATTTCATAGTAAGTTATTCACTACAGAATATCTGAACAAGAAAATGCAAATGTTATGGTTTAACTGCACTGATATAGGTATTTACATTTTCAAACTGTACACTGTAAAGTGGTATTTCTATTCCTAATTGTTAGTGTTATTTAAACAAATCATTAATGTTTATTAAATCTGGAATTATTTTTACCATTTCATACATTCCAAGCATTAATAGAAATGTATAACTCTTTAAGTGTCACAAATGTAGACATTGAATAAATAAAAATGTGGGAAGACAAATATACTGAAAATATTTGTATTTTTCCCTCGTTAAAGAATCGTTCTTGAAGAGGTTTAAAGGAAATCAAGTTTATCTGTTTATTTTAGAAATTCTTTTAATTAATGGAATTCAATCAAAGTTAAAATGACTGCAGAAAGTTTTAAAATTATGGTGCAATAGAATTATGGTTTATTGTTCAACAGAAAATTTTACATTAAAAAAATTATCTGCCATTGAAAAGTAGAAGAGAATAAATATTTGAAATTTCAAGCTAGCAGATTAAAGTCAAACATCCCTTCATTAAATAATCAAGTTTTTTTCACTTGAAGTGAAAAAAAAAAAAAATGAAATTAAAAGCAAATAGAAACTATGTTATATAGTAGTAATTTTAATATATTTATATTGATCATGAAATTAAAAACGAAATTTATAGAAAAGCTTGAAAGTGCTTTAATAAGCATCTTGTAAAATTAACAGTTTTATTTAGTATGGATACAGAATAAATCTTATTCTTGAAAATATTTAACCTAAACTTTTCTAATGTTATTTGAAATTAGAATATTAAAAATATATGTTAACTTCACATGTTAAATTTAGAATTAAACATAAGACTTCTTATAATTTAAACAGCTTTCAATTTTAAATAAATTAAATGGGAGGCATTATACTTAATATAGACTCAATACTTTATTTATAAAAGACTTCATAAGCTATTTGTTAAAACAATAAAATACCCTAAAATGTAAAAATTAGTTTTAGTACATATCGTTTTAAATGCATTATAATTTTTTTTTTTTTACCATGAATATCAAAAGTATCTTTTCATTCTAGTCTTAATATTATGTTACAAAATTATAATAGGTTTTATATATTGTTCTATTCTATAAGTTATTTGAATATTCAGTTTTTAATTTTATTTTTAAAAAATTAGAATTTATAATGAGAGTGTTATTAGTAAAGCAAAACAGCAAAAACTTACAACAATACAAAACATTTATTTAAAAATTGTTACGGTACTTTTCTAAACTACAGTCTAATACACAGAAAACAAAATAATGGTGACAATTAAGCAGAAAAAACAGGCAGAAGCCCCATATAGGAATGTGATATATCATATCCACTACAAAATCTAATGGAGATGAACATTAACCAAAAAGTAACTTCTTATCACAGACATAATACTATATACAAATGGCATACAGGGAATTAAACAAAATCAAAACCTTTCAAGATTTGAATTACAGGAAAGATTACAATTTCAATAAATAGATCGTCAAAATTTAAAATACCAAATTGTCACTTTTTAATAAATAAGATATACACTACCAAAATAATACCCATGTCTTTTTAGATCAAACCAATTTTAAAAATATAAATATTTAATGACAAAAATATAAATACTTAATTTTAATAACTTTTCAAGCATTAATTTTTAAATGATCCACATTTTTTTTTTCTTTGATAAAATTTTGGGAGGCTAAGAATTAAGAATCATTAATATTAAAAACACCATTTAGATTGAAGATTTAGTAAAAGAAAACAATTTCCTCTAGTATGCCATTAATTACAAACACACACAATAAAAAGGGCAAGTCACCAACCTTGCAAGCCAAGTTTTAGAAAGAAGGAATACAAATTTTGTAGGCCAATTCCAAATATCACAGCTGCAATTTCTACACAAAAAAGCAAATAGTTTGTGCTGAAATATTTGACATATTAATTCTAAATGCATATCTATATTAAATTCAAGTAAATTTAAGAGTGCTTTAAGGAACCATTTTAAGCCAAAGCAGCACAACTCAATTTATTAAATGTAAAACTTTACTAAATTAATTTTTTTTTCTACAAGAAACTGCAACTGAGGAATGATAAGTTGGAAATGGCCCAAAGTCTAAAAAGTTTTTTAAATGCAAATTACAATAAACAACTGTCCCAAGTTACGTTTTAATCCCATTGATTAATGACAATAGGGCAGAAATAATGGTGTGGTTTGCCAATGGGGACCGCTTCCTTTGGGGTAGCCGATGGTATGGCAGCGTAGACTTTTGGCACAGGTGGCACGATGCTACCTTGGTTTAGATGAGTGAAAAGACGTTTCAGCTGTTCAAATGTCACGAACATACAGATGTTCCAAGATCCCAATCTGATAAATGAGGGCATGAACCTAAAAGTTTTAAAAAAAGTTAATAAACAGTCGGTGTTGGTTCTAGCAATGTTACATAAAAATCATTCTTAAAATATGAAATTTTAAAAAAGAGGATACAACAGATATTTCGACGTGGATAAAGGTATAATTAAGAATTTTTAAAATTAAAAACATAACAGTAAATTTAAAAACAATTTTAAATTTCAAGAGTTATAAAAAAAAATAAATTTACTTCAATTATAATATATATTCAAAATAGAAAATTGTTGCAATTTTAATATCTCTATAAATGTAAAGAGACTAGTTTAATATAGAAAAATATTTTTAAGATTGCCAACAATAAATTTATATTCATTTTAATAGAGAAGAAAAACTAGCTACACGAAATGTAACTTTGTCTATAAAGAAGAAATTTAAGAAACTAAATAAAATTTTTATATACATGCTTTACAATAGTTAAAATTTTAAACGAAAATCCATTGTTTAAAATGTATCCATAAATATTATGTCTTTTTTTTTTTTTTTTTTTTTACATAAAATCTCTATAAATACATGAAATGCAAGTTCTGTTTCATATAGTATTTTTAAAATATTTAGATTGGAAAAATCCAATTTAAATGAAAACCAAAAAAGAGAATACCATCAAAAACATTGGCAATTACAGAAAATCAGTAGATGAGATATTAGTAATCAAATTTCAATAAATGCATGATTATTAATTGTTACAATAAAATGGATTTACAATTTGGCAACAAATGCAGAACATCTGAAGAATCAAATAAAATAAAGATTCGTTAAAATTCTATTTATTAGATGAAATTTAAGTAATTAAAAGTATTAGTTTAAGAAAATATAAGCTTATTAGTTAATACTGTGTTAATTTAAATTTATAAAGCTATTGGATTAGTAAAAAGGACTTCATTATACAATTTGTTTTCTGATAAAGTTGATAACAATGAACAACATTGCATTAATATACATTGTGGAGCAATTTGGAAATCAAAACATAGAATATGACTACATTGAAACAAGGACTAAAACAATACATCTTTACAGTAAGCCAAAAGTTGGCAAATAAACATTTCGTAATAGAAAATTTTTTACTTTTAACAATAAAAAAAATTGAGGATTTTTTTAAAAAGCTGGATAGCTAAATTAAAATTCAAGTTAATTTAGCAAACAAACCTTTTATATAGATAAGAGGAAAGAAAAGTAACAAAATAATGTTGAAAAGAAGCCTTTAAATTATGGATTTAAAGGTAAAGCCAGAATACCAAGAATAAGCTTCTTAATAGCTTATTTAGTACATCATAACCTTTGTTTTAAGTTAAAGTTCCATTTAAAAAAAATGTTGCATCATAAATTGTTTTAATATTTAAGTTTAACCCAATATTACCACCCATCATATATTTGAAATATTTTGACAATGGTGTAAAACCAAGGAATTATTTTCAACATTATCAATTCTATCTTCAAATTTAATACTAGTTTAATGGGTTTTTTTTTTTTTTCACGCAATTAAAAATTAAGCTTACTATTCTTTCAACAAACTATCATCTTTAATATCAATATAACCATTTTTATATGTACATATTTTAAAAACTACATAATTTATCGGATTTTAAAATTTTAGATTTAAATTAGGCAAGAAACCTTAAAAAAGGCAAATTTCCTTGCGATTTTTAATATTGCACATATGTGTTAATGTATTTACAAGAATGTACATATAAAAAAAATTATAAAGATTGAAAAAACACTACACTGGGGAAAACATTAAGCAACGAGTCACAGGACAAAACTTGTTGCTGTTATTTAAAACAAATTATGTCAAAGTTTACTTAACGAAAATAATTTTAAACAAACCCTTTGTAAAACGAGGTAAAACCACCCTCTTTAAACATCTTCAAGGCACAGTCAATGGCCCCAGTGTACTGGCCATGATGTGAATTCATAAAACGTGTCTTCACCACATCTACTGGAGACGCCACCACAGTGGCACAGAAACCAGCAGCAAATGCCGACGTAAAATGACAGGGAACATTGTCAGACATGAGATTTCTGGTCAAAATGAATTCTTTTATAAGGTCGTAACAGACCAGCTCAGCTGCATTCACAATAGCATTGCGAGTGATGTTCGGCAAAGTACCTAAATTATGAAGGTCATTAGTATTACATGTAAAATATAGAACCAGATCAAATACCCTTGATCACATATTCTATATTTTTTAAATTATATTACTCCTAAATTCTTAGTCTCACCAATAAATAATCAGTTAAAAAATTTGGTAGAACTTACGTCAGCCAGATAAGGCTAAATTTGCATAAATCATTTACTTTCTTACGGCTTAAAGCCTAAATACCTACAGTTACCTTTAGTACATTAAATCAATAGTTTGGCATATTTAGTCTCCACCTAAAATTTTACAAAAAAAGGAACATGTTAGGCAATAATATAGGAACAATGATTTCATCAAGGCTAACATTTAGAATAAATTTTCCATTTAATGAACACTTGACATATAAAAGTAAATTAAATACTGGAGAAGGATTAAAGTTACAGATGAAGGTATATGCACAATTGGTACAGATTAAATATAGGAAAAAATCCTATATTTACATTTTAATTTACTTTCAATGATACAAATTATATCAAAGAGATTTCTACGTTTTTACATATATAAAAGGAAATTATTATACATCCATCTAGCAAATAAAAAGTAAATTGTATCTAAGTGCTTCCAGTATTTCCATAAAATCATATACATCAATGTTCAATAGATGGGCAATTACTTTTTATATTCATTCTAAATAGATATTTTTAAAATCATTAATGTTGGTTCAGTTGCTTAAAAATTAGCCTTGATAAAATAAATTATAATAAATCATAAAAATGTAAAGAAAATTAATATTTAAATTAAAAATTTAGTAAATTCGGATGTATAAAAATAGCTGCATGTCCGACATTTCAGGATATATATGCATTCAAGTTTAAAAATTAAAACATAGAAGCAGTAACTTGCTAAAATCTTTTCAAAATTAGTTTTTAACATTTTAGTTAAATAACTCTAATAAGAATATTTTCCAATAATCTTGTAAACAGAAAAGTTGCATATTAAATTCATTTTTAAAACTAAGAATTTATTTAATGCTATTTTATTAATGAAATGAATACATCACGACATTTATGTAAAACTTGCATTACTTAAAAAGATTCTATGCTTTAGATTAAGTTATTAATAATTTTTTTTTATAAGAAAAACCCAATTAGGTTAAAGACGAGAATAAAAAGTAACTTCGGTCATAAGCAACATATTGAATAATTTACATTTGTTATTCAATTAAAAAAAAATTTCAAATCGGTAACTGTAATTTACTCATATATAGAAGTCATCTAATTTCAATCAAATATCACTTTAATAAAAAAATTAAGAACACTCTTTTTTTATTACAATAGAGAATTGCTTTGCTTACCTCAAAGCACACTGTAAAAAAAAACAAGGGTTTAAATTCAAGTTAATAAACTTAAATTTAATAAGAAATGTAGCTTGTAAAATATGGGTCACTTCAATGGATTTATAATGTTTTATTAAGTTAAATGCAACTTAAAGAGAAGAATTAATCTTTTTACAATGTCAATTTATAGCTTCAACGATTTTAAAGTATAAGCCATGAATTCAAGCAAATCTATTTTTAATAAAAACTCATTTTATTAACTGAAATAATCTACACGTAAAAACTATGAACAGAATAAAGACTGAATTTTTTTTACTTAATGTTTAAACTTATTGGAGTTTATTTAAATCACTCAATCATATTCAATGAATGCTGTATTCAATACTTGCAATTTAAATAAATTAATTTTAAATTTAATTTGTATATCACAGGAATTAAAGCCAATAGGAAACTATATAAATAAAAATATTTCAGTATAAGATTTGCAAATTGTTATTAATATAATTTAACTAGTAATCAAAAAGCTATAAAAACATGCTAACAAGAATTAAGAAACCAGGAAATCCTTTGCCTTAAAAAAAGAGAAGGAATGTGAATGGGCAATTTTCTGTGAATGAGTATTTTAATGGCTACATTTTCTTTAAATACATTCTTTTTTAGTGTTAAAATTTATATAAATAGATTAATCAATGTATAAAGTTGCAATGGAAAAGAATATACTGACCTTTCCATAATCCTTTCATGCCTTCCTCAACTGCTATAGTCCTGTAAGCACTCATAGTTCCTACATAGCGCTGAGCTACACCCGACACCTGGGCCTGCATCCTGACTTTCACTACATCAGTTGGTTGAGCAAAGACGACCGACATGCCTCCTGTGGTCACTCCGGCCAAGATGCGGATACTTACATGGCCAGCAGGAATAACGCCAGATGCTACAAAGAAAAATGATACAATTGCATAAACTATGTTTAATAAATATTCACACAAAGAACTATAGAAATGTCTTCTGTAATGTAGAGCTAATATATGTTCTGTATGTCTAACAAAAAAAGCTGAATTTTTTAATAATTAAACAATAACTGTAAATACAATTTAAAAACTAATGATAACTATTGTGTTAATGAAGTTATTTTATTCATCAATTTTATATTAATTTACATGTACGATTTTTATTTTATACTTCAAGTTAAGTCTAAAGAATATTTTTAAAGAAATTTAATACAAACTAAATGCAATACACCTTAAGAATACTTTGTTGCTTAAATTTCTTATTTAATGAAAGAAAGAGTTAAAAAATTTTTGAATTAAAACTGGATTTTATAATTACTAATCAAATTCAATAATGGTAATTTAAAATATCCAAGAAACTTTTATAAGAAAAAAATTAATAGAATATTGAAATTTCACAAGTATTCATTTTTAAGGCAATATAAAATATACAATATTAATATGCTAGAATTAAATTTAAGGTTTATATAATTTAAAATAAAAAGGATGATAGACCTAATAAAATGTGTTAAAAATTTACAAATCAAGCAATAAAAGGTAAAAAAAAAAGTGTACCCATATCATTATATTGATTCTTAACTGAATCATATAATCCTATTCGAACTGAAGCAAAACACATCTGCCTCTGTAAACCTGCACATAAACCATTGTATAGGCTCTTGGGTCCTTCCTTTTGAATGATGTTCACCATCATACCAAACATGCCTTTATTACGCATGGAATTTGTCGCTAATCCTTCACCTTGTATCTGAAACCAAAGAATGATTAACAATTTTTTTTTCAATAATAAGATTAGCTTCTAAAAATTGCATACTTTTATGTTGAAAATTTTTAATATTTTCGTTTTTAAATACAGAATTAAAAGTACATCTTTCACATATGTAAAAAAATTCATAAATAAATTTCTGCTAAAAATCTATTCTGAATTAGATATTAAAGTATAATAAATTGGACCTAATGACAAAGCTGAAAGAAGAATAAGAACATTACGCAAGTTTAAATAAATAAGTAATATAATCAGTCATGTTTGTTCATTTTATTTTATAATAGCATTATAAATTCAAAAGAAATTTCTTATACAAATCTTGTATTTTAAAAAATGTTCAGTTGCATAGAGAAGAAATAATTTATGTTGTCTACACTCTAGAAAGAGCTGAATATTTTTTTCTCAATTTTTAAAATTCTTTTCATTTACAAAAACTTAATATACCAGAAATGTTATTTCCCAAAAATTCTTTAATATTAAATTAATTACATCAGTTAATTTAATCCGAATAAATTATTAATTATTTGAATTAAAAATTTAATTCAAATAAATATTTTTTAAAAAATAATGAAAGATAGACATTAATTTAAAATTTAGAAATTGTAATTTTTAAAATTTGTTACACTTTAAAATTTAAGATTCTGACAGAGAGTTGATTGCCAAATACATATTTTATGTTACTTTCTGAAGGAATAGAAAATATTAAAAAATTTTAAATCTCAATGACAAATAACTCTACCTGAAAGTCTGACCTTAGCTACATCCAGAGGAAATGTGATCATATCAGCAATGCAGGCCGCAGTCCCTGCACTTACAAATTTGACACCAACAGTAGGTTCTTGACGTAAAGCTGGTAAGCCAACCATTTTGTTTTATAAATTTATATAATCCCCAAATATAATATTCAACTGCAAATAAGTACGCTGTGAAAATGGATAACTGGAATAAAAATATTAAATTTTTAATAAAAGCAAACTACTTAAAAGTTAACATTAAATATTCTTATTCGTGATAAATAATTATATGTATTGATTTATTATATTTAAGAAAACAGTTTTTCTTCACAGAAAATATTTTATACATAAATTTAACAGTTTCATTTATAGATTTTTTTAAATTAAGTTTAATGATATTTTATTTAATTAACATACTTTTAATTATTGATATTAATAAACATTTTAAAATTTTATTTCAAGATTTATAAACATATACTATTAATTTTAAAACAGGGATTAAGGTTAAATATTTGTTAGTCATTTAATCACACCGAGATTATCTACATATGATATAAATTTTTCTGAAACATTTTATAATTTATCCCTTCAAAAAAAAGTTTGTTTTCATAAAAGCCGAAAAATTTAAATCACAATTTTTTTAATTACAAAATTCTGGTTAATTATAAGAGTTGAAAATATATGCATATGTTAATAAAACTAATCATTAAATTTTTAAGAACTTGAATTGAACTTCATGTATTGCATGAAAAATTGGCTTTTTATAGCTGGGAATTAGATTAAAACATCTATTAGATTTAATATTCTGAATAAAAAAAAAAAGTTCAAACTATAAACCTTAAAGTAGCTATAATGAAAGCATGTAATGTTATAAGAACAGATGCTCCATCTAAAATATCTGCATCAAAAGTGTCAGTCTTATAAAAAATAATAACTTAAAACTAAAGTTACTAGCCCCTAATCGTACACCGATAAAAAAAAAAAAAAAAAAAAAAATTAAAATGTTTTAATTTTGTTTGGCATTTAAAAATATAAAATTCAACAAATTGAAAAGTGAATTCAATTACATAAATTAGTTTTAAAAATCTAAAAATAACAGAAATAAGATCTTAATACTTACACACTAAAGTGTTGGTAGCTGCTTGGTGTAGATGACTGCCGGAAAAAGAAAAGTTGGATCAACTTACTCGCATACTACTATAAAGACTAAAAACGTCCTCAGTCTTACTACTCCAGTACACCGGTATTTCAGCACCACGACCGACTAGATTTTTTTTTAGTTCTGTTCGGTGACACACGTTTTCCCTGCAAGCAATGATCTGAAACAAAACTAAGCAATACGTAACTTGC